>WEIV01003301.1:0-11075 GCA_013390005.1 Calyptomena viridis
TTCTCCAATTTAGTGCTCTCACTCAAACCATTCATTTCAACCTTCCCCCAGCTCTCCCTGCGACAGGCTGGAGAGGAGAATTGGAGGCACAAAAGGTAAAGATCACAGGTTGAGATAAGAATAATTTACTGGAAACATAAGTGAGATAAGGAAACAAATGGCAACAATATTAATAACAAAGGCATACCAGAGAGGCAAGTGTTTCACATGCTCTCCAGGGGGCTGACCTGACAATGCCACACTTGCCCTGACTCAGAAGCAAGTCCTTCACCTGACCCTGGAAAATGAGGTGGCATAGAATAACCTCCAGGTCCTAGCCATGTCCCCTCCCAGATACTGTAAAAACTAACCCTGACTAACCTGACAGGAAGCAAGCTAGAAAAAAACTGAATTCTCAGTACTGTTTTGATTTGCACTTCCAAAATGTTGAGCATTCTAAGAGCACTTCTAAGAATGACACCAATCAGATGTTTAGACAGTAGATGAGAATATCCATTGTTATACCTGTATATCTAATTTGAAATACGTGCAATATATGCTTAATGTGTACTGGGAGGGTTTGAAAGAAACTTCCTCTGCAACACATTGTCCAAGGTCACTCACTACAAACTTTCTTTTTGGAAGATGCTCTGCTTGCTACATGCACTAGAAAACTTCAATACATGATCTTAGGCAATGCCTAGGTTTGTATAACTTTTATTTTATTTCTCCTAGCTCTTCGAGATTTTTCCAAAAGTGCAGGTGGCCTAAACATTCATTTTAGAAGAACACAGATTGCCATTCCTCAAAGCTTATTCAGTCAATGGAGCTAAGTACATATAATCCAGAAATGAGTGACATTGAGTCAAAAAAATCTCTGAAGGACCAAAAGACCAATATAAATACATTTTTGAGTCTCTGACATCTGGTACTTATGATGAAAGAGAAATATTAAAAAATTGTAAAAAACTGCTTGTTTCAAAAATGTGATTCAAATAATTATATATTAGAATCTACCGGTATCATTAACATAGCAATACATCGCAAATTTTCACTGGAACATTCAATTTGGCAAAAAAAAATTCATAAAATAAGGTTTCATTAGACTGCACTTTAAATACTATGACTCTTTGGAAATAGTTTCCATAAGGAAGGTTTATTTGAGCTGCACAAGGGAGTTCAGAGAATACATTAAACAGCTGATGCTCAAATTAAAAACATAGTATATAAATAGATATCTGGTATTATTGACATGGTTTTTAGAAGGCCTGGATATACCACCTTAACAATAAATATAAAAGAGGGTTTCAAAGAATTACTTATCAACTTATTAACCCTTCAATCCTAGTAATCCATCTTAAACTGACAAAAAGCTAATTTATTTCAGTCAATGAACTTCTATTTTGACATTTTGTATAAGCCAATACAGGTTGGCACTAAACATACAGCAGATACCCACAGATTTATAATGACTCAAAAGATTTTACAAATTCTGCTTCATGCAGAAAACAACTGTTTTCCTCTAAACACCAGTTGTCTTTGTTTCTGTGTCAAGTCTTTAAACCATATTGGTTAGTCACTGGGTACCAATAACTTCAAGTTGCCAAATGCCAGTTGTTGAATATTGTCAGTCTTCTTTTTTGATCATATTTTTGAGACATAAAACCAGTACGTAATTAAACAACTGCCTTACTGAGAAAGAATCTGTTTTGAGTAGCTAAACAATGCAGTGTGTGTTATAAATAATCCTTTAGTTATTTAATGCTTTGGGAACTGTATCTTCTTAGGTGCGTCTGTCAATGAGCATTTGATGTCAATTCTTGAGTACAGGAATGAAAATATTCACAAGATACCAAGACTACAAATCAGTAATTAATTATTTTATACCTGGTCACAATTTTTCAATTGCTACTTTCCAGGCAAACCATAAATTATGAGAACATTCCCAGAATGTTCTAAGGTTAAAAAAAAATTCTAAAACAAAGGGAAAAAAGCCTACCTTCTTTCATTGAACTTCCTGACACTGGCATAATTAAGTATATAGCAATTCAAAATAAGGATAGCACAGATTAACACAGGCTGTTAAGAATTAGAGAAGACTACTTTAATCTGTAAAGCACTGGTGATACCAATATACATTATTAATGTCAATTTTTTTTAAAGTTTTCTCCCTTTCTCTTTTCCACCTTTGTTTTTTCTTAAAATCTATGAAGTTAATGAAAGTGGAAAGAAAGCTGAAACATAGAAAGATAAATAAAAAGAGAGAATACAGCAACAGGAGAAAAATTTAGGGAATGGAAAAGGAATACAGGGCCTTCTTCTACTAAGGGCTATTTCTCACAGTATGCCAATTTGCATTCAAGTGTTTCATATTTTTTGTTCACTGAAATGTCCAACAATTAACTTTTTATTAGTCCAAATATCTGAAAGAGAATTTATCAGTTGTTTTAATTCATGATAGCTTCTTGCTTTCTACTTACAGATATATCTCAATATCCACCATAAGAAAAATATGCCAGTATCAGGGACACAAATTAATTACAGAATCAGTATTACCTAATGCAGATGTTACTGTCTCTGTTCTATGTTTTGCAGAAGATTTACTGTTTTCAAATACTTGCTCTATTTTTCTACTCTGGTTCTGGTAATTCTACTAGAATATACTCAAAAGTTTAATATTCTTGAATCTTAATATTAAACTACTGGAGATCTTTTGTAGTCAAAAAAATAGCTTCAAGTGTAAGAATCCAACCAAATCTGTTACATTTCAACAAATGTGTTTCCCATAAACTGTTTACCGGACTGAAGTGGAAATAGTCTTCATTGACAATAACATGATTAAGTTCAAACTCCTGTGTCAATCTGTTATAGAAATTATGGAGACTTAGGCAACCAGTGGTAACTAAATTTTTGAGATGTGAATAGCTTTTCAACATCTGCTTTTTTCCACGGGAATACAAAAAGGACTTAAATATCACAGTTTATGCTACCCACCTTAAATACATTCTCTTTGATGGAGATTGAGTCTGAGACATGGATAGAAGTTTTGTGTCTAGATAAATGAGAAGCAAATCCTATATAACATCAGTTAAAGGCACAACCAAATTCTGGTCTATCTCACAGCTGAATTGGAAATTGTCTGGTTGTTTTCACATGTTTGGCACTTCCCCCCCCCTCCCCCCGGTTTTTTTTAGTGTTTTGGTCTTCATTAATGTGAATAGGAAGGTCCGAGTTGTCAGTCTAACATGTTCACCTATCACAGCACACTGTACTTGCCACTGTTATGGGAAACTAGAATTTATACTGTTAAAACCAGAACCTACAACATAGTCCAGAAAATCTGTAAAGTGAAGGACAGGAAAAGCACTACAGGAATCATGTCAGGGGACAGGAGATTTTGACAAAGGGATACCATGAATGGCTATGAAATAATGGCTGCACACAGCGATTAGTTTTGGGAACTCTGCCTTGTTCCTCCGTATTCTCTGTTTGTCTCAGTATCTCAGTGAGATCCCGGTTATTGACATATCTCATGGTTTCTTGTACATCTTGTGGGAAAGCTAGCTGCATAAACTCTATCCTCCTGCCAACTAGCAAAGCCAATCAGCTTCTCCAAATAATTTTGGCCTTCATGTTCTCAGTTTTATTTATTTTCTTTCTCACAAGTGTTCAAGGACACTTTGATCCTAAAATAAGAACACCCACCAAAACATTCACACATCTGCTAAGAGCATGAAGCTTATTCCAAGGTCAAAACAATCTTATTCTTTTTCTCCAATTTAAGGTTGAGGCAGCTAAGCTAACGTGTTACATCAACAAGCACAACTAATGTTTTGATGGAGAAAAGTTAGGTAGAAAATGGTGAGATGAAGTGGACAAAGAGAAAAGGGAATGAAGAAACTGGAAAGCAAAAACAAAAATTAATTGAGAGCAGACCAGGTCTCCTGGACAAGCAAGGTGGCATGGGTGTTTAGATGATGGCTGGGGCTAAAAAAAGGAATAAAGGCACAGTTTGGATTATGGCTACAGACAGAGTCAGGGCAGATTTGAAGTCATGGTTAGATACAACCAGGAAGTTAGCATCTGGAACCTGGAGAGGAAGAATGAAATTGAGATATAAAAGTTTAGAAAACAGAATTGTCCAGACAAACGTTTGCTTAAGTCTGTAAGAGCTCACTAAAGAACTCACAGTAATCCTTACCACCTGTTATTAGCAAATATCAGCAGGAAAAGGATGCCTTTTTTCTTTCTTTTTTTTTTTTAATTTATGCTTTCATTGTATTAGAAGGTAATTACAATTAAAAAACTGACTCAGGTCATCAACTAAATGTAGCTAAAGTTTATGACCTGAAAAACAGTAAACACAATGACACATAGAAGGGTTTCAGCAGTTCTTAATCTGCTTTAGAAAAAGACATAAAATTGACAATCTCAAAACTAGCATTTAAGCTATTGCTTTTACAAAGTAACTTTAAAGCTTACTAAAACCAACAGATTATGTTTTGCAAGCTTTCTAAGAAAATTGGCTTGTGTCTACCTTGAGCAAAGTAGTTCTGTACAGCGACATTCTGTTCAGAAGTTACAAATCCTATAATTAAGATTGTAATTAAAACCTTCATTCAACTCAGTGTGAAGATATTGCAGCCTTTAATTACTTCATTATGCACCTTTTTTCCCCTTCTTTGCCTTATTTTGTACAGAGGATGGTCATTGCTTTGGATCTGAGCAGCGTTTTTCCTGTCAAGGAAAATGTTGATCATAGTACTGTGAGTTGTTTTTTTACCAAAGCTACAAAATACAGATTGAAAAGGCTGTGACTACAGATCAAAGGAGACATGGAAAACTGCACTGCATCTACAGTAGAGTTTGTATCTAGCAGTGGAGTATGTCTGTCACATCAGGTAGCACCCTGTGAAGGTACTTAATTTTAGTTATATTTAAGCTGAAATATTGACGTGCAAACTACAAAGAGAATAGCGTGGGTTTCAACAGCATTGTGGCCCTATGCTTGGGCTAATTAGGTTTGCTCCCTAACAGTAAAATCAAAACTAATTAGTTTAGAAGGAGAGCTCTGATGACTGTATATGCAGATAGTTCATTTGGTGCCAACTTGGGTGTCACCTCATAACTGCACTTTGCATAAGGTAAACTGAGGCCAAATATTTAAGCAGTCTTTTGATAGGTTGTTAGTAATTTTATGTCTCTGATTTCTGATAGAATAATTTGCGAGCCTACTGATAGAGATAACATGCTTCATGTTAGCCAGCACTGGAATTTGAGTTTGTTCAATTCTGTCAATATTGGAAAATCAGACGTTTGACATCATAGACCAACTCTTGGTAAAAATTGTGATGGCCATACCACTAAACTCTTGAGTATTACAAAAATTATATCAGCAGTTGTTCATTAAGGGCTTAGTTACAGCAGTGAGTGTTATGGAAAAGACAAGGGTTAAATTAACCTTTCTGTTTAAAGAGAGGATTTGGATTTAGTGTCACAAAAAGGGCATAAAATCACAAACTACTATTCATTTGATGAATGTTGCTTATCCTATACTTAAAAAGGCAGAGAAGAAATAGCATGTGATTATGTAATTAATGAAAAATTATCATTATACACACACACAAGGGGACCGGAAAAAGAATACACAGTCAGACTCTTTCATAGCACAAGAGTATTTGGTTTTGTAACCTTAATATATTATTACTTTCTTAAGATAAATAAGAGCATAAGTTCTCCAAAATGAAGAGGAAGAAAATAAGGAATTAAAAATTACAAACTTAATATTACTGAAAAATTCTCCAATGTTCTAATGAATACCTTGACATTATTCAGCCTGGAGAAGAGGGGCGTGAGTGGAGAACTTATTGTGGTCTTCAACATTCTCACAAGTGGAAGCAGAGAAACAGGTACCAATCTCTTCCCTCTTGTGACCATTGACAGTATCAGAGGAAATGTTGTGATGCTGAGTCAGCAGAGGCTTAGGTTGGATATTAGGAAAAGATTCTTCACCCAGAGGGTGGTTGGGCACTGAACAGGATCCCCAGGGAAGTTGTCGCAGCACCAAACCTGACAGAATTCAAAAAGCATTTCAATGATACTCTCAGGCACACGGTGTGGCCCTTGGAATGTCCTGTGCAGGGCCAGGAGTTGAACTCAGAATTGGAGTTGAACTCCAGGCCAGCTCAGAATATCCCAACTCAGGATATTCTATTGGCGTGACAGACCGCTGTCCTTTCCACCCAGCTAGATCCTGCGACAGCGATCGCTGGTCAAGGAGGCGACCAGCCCCATTGCTGGTTAGACAGGGCTGTACCTTAGGACTCACACGGGCGTGTGAGTCTTTACACGCCCGCCCTACACCGGTACAAATCCCGTGCAGGCGCGTCGTCAGTGGGCAAAGATCAGAGGAGTCTCTTCTGGG
The DNA here is from genome assembly GCA_013390005.1 of Calyptomena viridis. Classification (NCBI taxonomy): domain Eukaryota; kingdom Metazoa; phylum Chordata; class Aves; order Passeriformes; family Eurylaimidae; genus Calyptomena; species Calyptomena viridis. Next base: position 6,404 of record WEIV01003301.1, read on the forward strand.
GTGTCACAGTCCAACTTTATTAAGACTCTGGGGCAGCAGACCTACAGAGCCTCTCTTAGCCGAAGGAAGACGAACCCAAAAGAGCGATTCAGGGCTCTGTACAACAGCTTTTAACTGGGGGAGGAAACATGGGAGTAGTTTGGGATAAGCCAATAGGCAACTGGGATAGGAGGGGTCAGGGAAGGATTAACATAGGAGGGTAGCCAATAGTAACAAGGGGTGGAGCTGGGAAGTCACATGAGCGAATGGGACATTGTGGTTTAGGGGAATTCCCAGGAGGGGTCTAGTGACTGACAGGGAAGGTGCCAGAACAAAGGGAGTGGTTTGGAGGATTGACAGGGAAGGGTCTGGAATAAGGGGAAGAGATGGGGAGGAGTTTGAGGGATTAACATAGTAATGGGAGTGAACTTTTAACAGAACATACCAAGCAAATGACAGGGGAGAACAAACTTAAGAAACACACCACCACATTCTATGATTCTGTGATTTTGTGAATTGTACTTAATTATGTCAATGCTTGTAAGCCATTTCACATTTTTTAATGAATACAGCTAAATGTACTACCTGTATCCTGGAAAAAATAGCTTTTCACTTGTTTATTTTTTGTTTTCTTCAGTAGGTCCATAGGCAAATATAGATACAAGTACCTTTTCTTACAGTTTCATGCCTCACAGCTCAACTTAAGACAACAGAATGGGAACACAGTAATGACTAATGGAGTACTGAAATGTTTTTTCCAGAAATACTTCACAGAGTACAATGTCCCTCAATACACTGTACTGACGTTGTTACAAACACAAAAGCTCTTATTTATGGCATTTATTGTGCTAAAATTTCCAATTTTATCCTATTTTTCAATTTTGTGGTTTTGAGTACAATCAGTATTTAGTACTAGCCATTCCATAGTAATTGGTGAACTAAATATTTTACATTACAATATAGGAAATGTATAATTGAAAATACCCAGTTTTCTGTTGTCAGTTTGACATTTAGGGTGACAATATGGTTTAGGGTGTACGAAATTAACTTAAAATCATGTTTTTTCTGAATTTTTTTTTAAGATAGTAATTTTTCTGAGTCACAGAATGTATTTAAGAGGATATTTTCATAACTTAAGATGACCATTAGGACTGCGATTATTTTCAATATACCTTTTTTATTCTGCCAAGAAAACAAACCTTGGGTAATATTTTTAATCAGCAAGTTTTTCTAGATTTATAAAAATGTGACTAGTGACCAGCTAAAAAAGAATACATTCTCCTGATCTGAAACCCAGAGTTTTCAGAGGGTCAGCGTGTCTCTAATTATAATGATGCAGTTAACACTGCTCTAATTGAAAGGTTGTGTCAGCATTTCCATTATAAAGCCTTGTTTTTCATGGGTTGTAGCTCAGCTGTAAAGACTCATTCTGGCCTAAAACATGTCAAAAAACCTCATCCTACTACATACTTGAATGCCTTCAAACTTCCAATTAAACAAGTGAGTTCTCTAGGCATTGACTATTTCAAACAAGGAAGGCCAGAATTTAATTAATCATTTTACAATGCCATAATATACAAAGGATTACCATGCAAGTAACTAGTTTTGTAATTGCTTTCAAAATTTGCATTTTTTTCAGAATGCAAGTTTACCTGAAAAATATCCCCCAAACCAGATTATTTTAGTGTCTGTCTCGACATCTCATCCAGGAAATAAAACATTCAGTGGAATATAAATGTATTAACTTTCAGTGATTTTGGTGTAATATTTAGTGATATAGACACTTTATGCTGTATAGACAGAAGCTTGTAAAACAGTATGGTAATTTCAACATACTTCAGAGTACAGGCTAAAGAATAAAAGAAATGGTTTGTTAAATAAAGGATGACTTAAACTGTAGGGGGAAATTACATTCAAGCTATAGAGAAGTATTACACATGAGAGTATAAAATAAGTGATTAAAGCCCAACTCAGAACATTCACTTAAAAGCACATATAAAACATACTGAATTTAAATCACAAAAATCAAAAGAAATGTGTCAGTTCTGTTGAGACCTGTACTTCCATTTAAAAAAAAATAATAAACATACAGGAACAACTCAACTTAATTTTGAGGAAAATCTGAGTGTGTTGCTACAAAGATATGTACTTTCAGAGCAATAGTTTGTCTTTTTACCAAAATCTGCCCTGATTCGAAACTTAAAAACCCTCAACAAACAAAGCAGCAACAACATAAACATTCACTGACAAATGCAAGAATTTGCATTTTAAATATTTTAAATTGTCAGAAACATAATATGACACATTCAGAAAAGGCTTAATTAAAGGCCTCAATCTTTCTTCCATTGATGAGATTGGCAAGCCAATTAACTGCAATGGGAGTAAGTGTGAGTGAGACACTGAGACAAATTTTGTCTGCAGACTGCAACAGACATAAGACCTCATGCCTTATGAAAGAGGAGGAGCAGACTGGTCAGCACCTACATAGCATGGTGGGATTTAATCTGTGTGTGACATTGTTATGCAACATAATCCGTCTTAGCCATGCCCAGACATGCATATCTGAGTTGCATCTGCACTTCATAGAGCCTTTTCATCCACAGGCAGTCAGTAACATTGGAAATGAATAAGTCTGAGCCATCACATCTGCCAGGGGACCATGAAAAATCTCAACTGAGGGTGCAAGGGACAAGTAAAGTATATGAGAAACTGTTAAACACTGTGTAGGGATCAGTACTTGGAGATGCTCTCTGCCCTTTGCTAATGTGCTGTCATTATACAGAGAGCAGGTATATGTCTTCCAATATCTACTCAAGAGCAGCAGTGGTGCTTCAGCACTCTGGGTGGCAGTTGATGACAAGTGTCAGGTAAGCACACAGAGACACTGCAGGTCTGTATGCAAGAGGGAATGCTTTCCACAGATGAAAATTCTCTGTCCACAAGGATTCAACTACTTCTGTTTGTTCCTTCCTGTCTTGCAATTGCCCGCTAAGAGAGAATATACTCTGCAATGATGAACTCCTGAGTTTAATGCATCTCTTTTTCTCTCTCTAGCAGATTCACATTGCAGAGGGATGTTATTTGGCATTTTCATCTGCATGTGAGATATGGAGAAGAGCAGATCAGGACTACCAGCATAGTCAACAAAGCACTAGCTGGCTAATGTATAAAGTTGTAAAGAATCAGTTATTTGACTCCAATGAAACTGGCACAGGTGTCCACAATACATTTAAATTTCTTACAGGCTTAAAGAGGAGTATAATCCACATACTAATTTTACTGACATTCTGTGAGTTGATTTCCTATATTAACTCTCAGCTATGTTACAATACCTTTTAAATTCACATTTTCATACAAACTTGAATAAAATGGATGTTTGTGGGTCAAGGGGACTAATTTCATGAGGCTGTATGTGTATGGGGATCTGATAATCATCTGGATTGTCCCTTGTGGATGCTAGCATTGTATGTTAAATTATGTAGTTCTGAGACCAATAATCCAGTTATGCTAAATATTTTTTTTCCTTTATTGTTCTAATTCTGCTGTTATGCTGAATGCAACTCTTCCTTTCAAGGACCTTTTCGAAGTCCGCAGTTGTGAAATAGAAAGCTAATTTATGGATTTCAGTGTATAAGAATGAAAATGCAATGAAATCTTGAAAGACATTAGAATGGGGCTACTTATTCCAGAGTTATGAGTACATATAATTTTTAATAGCTTCTAACTAAATACTTGATTCATTCCAAAACACAAAACTAAAATGAAATGCTAACAAACATTTTACTGAAACAATAACAATAATAATATACTTGAATATCTCATATTGGGCACAGAAGCAAGAACAGTGTTGAAAGGCACGATAATCTCTATTACCAAGTAACCATATTTGGTTACTGGTACAGAAAGCGTTTTTACTGGTTTTCCAGTACAAATGAGTAGCTGTTGGAGAATGTAAATGTACAGTTTAAAAATTCAAAAAGATACTGTTTACACATGTTTAGGATTACATTTTCAGAATGCACTATGAGGAACTGCATTTCTGTCTTTGGGAAATTGAATTGTCCGTTCTTACATCACCTTCCAGAAATTAATTAGGTGTGGTTGATGATATTCAACCATTGCAATATTTTACATTGAAGCTGGTTATATTTTGCTAATGAATACATATTTCTGTTAAGCTATTTGGGATATATTACTCTTGATTTTAAAATATGGAATTAAATTAACAGTCTGAAATTATTAAAAAACTGCCCAAACTTACCTATTGTATATCACACCAGCTCAATAGAAGACAATCTGGTTTCTTGTTCTGTTTTTCAGAATGTTTGCTAACCAATGACACTAGCAAATCTGACTCCAACAAGAAAGGAGAATGTAAAATGTCAAGAAAGTGTAACAAGTGGCTCAGCCTGAAAACACAGTTCAGATGAATAAGACAAACTATTCCTTCCTGGATTCCTTCCTTCAAACTCTCTACTGGTTATTATGACTTGGACAATTTTGTTGTGCTTTTGTGTAACTGCTCCCATATTTAGTGATGCAAGCACTTACTGTTTATTGGTCAAATTTGGTAATATTTATCCTTTGACCCCCAATGTTGCAATAACTTGCGTATGTCCTGGCTGTTAAGTCAATATTATGCTTTTCATTTGTATTATTAAGTTTATTGAAGAAGTTGCTTCTCATTTCATTT
>WEIV01003307.1:2466-15719 GCA_013390005.1 Calyptomena viridis
TTTACACTATTTTTGTTAATACCGTGTTCACTCTTATCTCCTAAGGTAACTGGTTTAAAAGTCAATATTTATTTCATTGACACATCAGGGACACCAGTCCTTGTTAGGTCTTTTTTAGTGAAAGCTGAAGATTTAGAAGTTATTGACAGCATGTTGTCTCCTGAACTGGCAAGACATTGGAGAGCAAAGGTCCTAAAGAGTAAAAATCTGATGTCCTTGTTCATTCTCCATCAAGTAATTTGAATAGAAGGAATTAAGTCATCTTAATGTGACTACATATCAGACATAGTGTAGAGCCCAAAGGGCGAGGCAACAGGTCTTAGTAATTAGTTTTGAAAGAGACAGATTATTAAAAAAGAGTACTATAATTTATCAGCAGCTGAAGGAAATGATCCCGCAATGAAAAGGAAACATTCATTAAGGACCATATTTCGGTCCCTTGTCTGAGCAGCAGTGGGGTCTGGGGTACAGAGAGAAGTCAAAGGGTACTCAGATCTTCCTGCTCTTCCATTTTCTCTTTTCTCTTTTATCTGGACATGTGATATTGCTTATGGTCTCATATGCATTATGATAACCTTATTAGCTATTGCTAGATGATTGAAAATGCTTTTTGGATAAGGTTGTTAATGTTGATGGCTAATGGTGTATTCACTCATCTAAGTTACCACACTTTAAAAAAGGGGCAGTGAACACTGCTTCTCTCTCCTACTTTTAAAGGTGATTTTGATCAGAGGTGTCAAAGAAAGGCTACAGGAAACATTTCTATCAGAGTTTTTTTTTCATCAAGCTCTTATGCACTTTTGCTATATCCTATCCCCCTTTTGCCTCCTCTGCTGCAGCTCTTACTGCTCTCATACCCTTTCTTGTCCTCAATCTGTCAGTCAGAGACAGATCTCTTCAGACTGCAACAGAATATTAACTCTGTATAGTTAAAAATGAAATTTTAGAAAGGTAAGTTCAGAAAATATGAAAAATTATTTATAAGACATAAATTAAAATCCAGTACTGTCTTCTATAAGACTCTAGAAACCTGTATCCAGGTGGAAAATTAGAGTTATATCTTTTCATAAACTATATTTTATTCTGTGTATAATGTGCTACTACTTTTGACAACTCCTGGTTTCATATTTATGTTTCAAAGAAAATCGGAATAAGTTATAAAGAAGAAAGTAATTGTATCAATGCAAGAGGAATGTATTACTTAATATTATATTTCCTTTTTGACAAATAGCTTGTAAGTTCTTTGATTTACTCTGTGCTTTCATGAAAAAAGCAGGTACATCATTGAGCCTAAGATAAGGCAATATTTATTGTTCATGATTTTCCAACTCTTATGATTAAACTTAACAGATAATTAAAATGAAGCTTTGTATCATGGAATGCATTTATTCTAATAAGCATTGCTAGAGTCTTGCACAATACTTTTTTTAAGTATCAGAATTTTCATTCCTCAAATGAAATAGGCTTATTTATGTTCCAAATGTCATCATCACAAAAATTAAATCCCATACTAGCTTTGAAGACTAATCTTCAGTCATTTCTCTATCCCTCCTCTAGCTTTGTAAGCACAAGATTACATAATTAGTTATACTTTGGGGGGAAAAAAAACCAAAGCAAAACCAAAACACTTGTTCTCTGAGCCTTCATTGTATTGGATGATTGAGCTCATTGCATCTATGTTTGCCAAAATGTCAGGTCACTTACACAGCCTAAAAAAATTTTAGCAGCATGAGGGAACCTGCTTTAGGAAGACAGTTGTTAGATTAGTTATGCACCAAAATAATAACTTTTTTATTTGCACCCTACTATAACATGCAAATAAAACAAAACAAGTAGTCATGGACAATCTTATAACATCAAAGAAAGACTTCCTTTTGTTTAAAAAGAATTTATGTCAGGCCTTTAACATAGAAGAATCAAATTTAGTTTTGAAAAATCCTTTGATTATGAAACTGTACTGGGCAAATTGTGAAACAGTGGAGCAGTAGATCTAAAATAGTGAGGCTATACACTAGCAAGCACATCCTGTCAAACACAGATGAGTAGTGATATCTGCATGTGACAGTAAACAATCAAGGAATCAAACTCAGTGTTACACATAAGTGACGATAAAAAAGCAAGCAGAACACTGTTAGTGTTAAAGAGGAGGATAAAGTGCAGTGCAGGAAAAATTATTTTAATGCTCCAAGGGGCCTTAAAGATTGTGTTTAGACAGCTGTATGCAATTCTGAGCACATGTATAATTGGAGGCCTTAGAAAGACAGAGAGATTTAAAGGTTCACAAAAAGCCAAACTAGAATGAGTCATGTTCAGAGGGCTCGCATATGCAGAAAGCCTGACTAAACTGAGACTAAATTAAGAAAGCTGTTTAGACAAAGTTATTTTTCATATTTATAAGGTCCTGTAGATGATGAGAACAAATGCACACCAAATCTTGTGATAGGGTTGTAGTAAAAAAAGGCAAGAGAACAGTTGATGGACGCTGAGTTATAATGTCTGGTCATCTTATCAGAATATTATAAATAGTGGGAAATATGGCTTGGTTTGGTTTCTGAGTTATTTCATGTAGAATATTTCAACTATACAGCTGCATGAATTATTTTCATTTTTGCTTTGGGTGAAAAAAATGGTCTGAAATTTAAAAAAAACTTTTTGTATACATGTGTATGCATATAACTATCTTACTATTTATGTTTTCCATAAAAAGTAAAAGACTGGTTGAAGTGGTCATCATTATTCAGTGAGCTAGGGACAGGCTAGTCACTCAGCCAGACAGAATCACCACTATGAAAAGCTTATAGAAAATACAAGTCTCCATTGCTCATTTATGTAGGTACAGCAGTATATTTAACAGCATATATGAGACAAAGTCTCATTGATGTAACTAATTCCTTCAGGTAACGTACTGGGTCCAGGGACCTATGCTGCTACCCTCAAAGGGGCTTTGAGGTGGAGGCCTCTCATTCTGGCTGGGGAGCTGAAAGGAAAGGACCATTTTTGCCTGAGCTGCTGGTGTGAGTGTGTAAGGCTTGCTCTAAACATGCACCTCTGAACAGACTCTCAGAATGAGTATTTTGGGATGGAAATGTCCAATTCAAGAATTCCAAAGGCTGTCAGAGGAGAATGGATTAACCACAATAACAAGCAAACTCAACTTGGCATGTGCAATAGCAGACCTTCCTTCTTCTAAATAGATTTAACAATCAAATTTAAGTCTGTTAGGAGAAGTTATGATTTTTTTTTCATGTGCTTGCTTTCATGCCCAAACTGCAGCTGAATTATCATTTTGGTTGTCAGACCCCATTGAGTGTCATTTTATACTCAGTATTCTCACCATTTCTTCAGGATCATCCTCAGTGTAAAATCAGAGGATGCACACAGAGCCAGGAACCCAAGGAACTCATCTGTTGTGGGATCAGAAGAGATGAACATAGAGTGACACTCTGTTATTGTTCAATCTTTACAATCCAATAAAATTTTCACTGAGTTGATGAAAAATGCCCTTATATTAGGATACAATGGAACATAACACCAATAGCTGAAATAGGATGTAAGGGAATAAGCAGCAAAGGTAGGGAAGAATTTCATTGTTGGTCAGTTTTTAGTTAGCATTTTGATGTACAAGGAGATTTTCCATTCCAGACAGGGTCATTCTTGTTTCTGTCATCTTACAATACACATCCTTCCTTGCTCCTTGCAAGTTCTCTATCGCTCCCTACACATCCTGACATTATAACATTATGTCAATGCCTCATTTCTCATTGGTATTAGACAAGTTTAAAAACCATGCTTTTTCTAGAAGCTGTCCTGTTTCATGGTCTTTTGTTGCCTTGCTGATGGTGTCACATAGTATTACTTGTTTTATTTTCTGTCTTTGACCGTAAATGAAAAAACCGTGTTAAAGACTAAAACAATTTCTATCCCGCTCTGACTAGTATAAAGCTATGGTCTTGAGTTTGGCTTGTTGGGGTTTTTAATTTTATTTGAACAATGTTTTTAAATATTTATGCAGGCAAATCTTTATAGAATTGGCTGTACCTCGGGAGACCAGGAGTAAAAACAGTGTGGCTAGACCTCAGACTTATTTGAAAGAGCTTTAAAAAGTACAGGTTTGATGTCTTAAAAACTATTTGTCTAACAATTTAGCTGGTTTCAAAGCAAAAGCTGTGTCTCCTTTTGTACAACTTGGAACATAAACCAGCTTCTAGGCACAATATCATGGTCTTCCCTAGGGATACTCCATTCCAAAATGATATTGGTTTGAGATTTTGTTTTGATTTAGTCATTTTATTTGTTTTTTCTTTCAAGCTGATAGTGTCATTACTGTTGAAGACAGAACATTGACCTAGGTGAACCACTGGTTCCTTTCAGATGGTATGAAATTCCTTTTTGTACCACAGCAGCGATGCGAGGATGTTGAATGCATTATTGCTTGACCGTCCTGCATTTTAGACTGGATATTTTTGTGGAGAAATTTCATTATTCCACATTTGAGAGAATGGAATTAGATATCTCTGGCTGTGGCTCTTTGGGGATTATTTTGGCAAACTTGTTCTTTGGAGATCTGAAGAGGTTTGAATAGTATACACAGATCTGGGTGAGAGAGATAAGCAGACAGACAAAGGGATGAGACAAGCAAAAGTGCATGATAAATGCCTGGTTTTGAAATTTGTTCCATGGGTCTTGTTCATGTAATGGTCTTTATCTTGTCTAGACAACCAGCAAAATGCTTAAATTACAGGACTATCCTTCCTCTGCAAACTTTACTGCAATTAGCTTACAATTTTTCTCACAACCTATTTCCTGTTTATTTCAGAATGACTGTATTTATTGCTTCATATGAGTTTCATATGAGCTGTGGGATTTTTAATTTTAATACTAGCCCAATTTGAATGTGTAGAACAGCCCAGTTCTTTGTTCCTAGTTCCTAAATTCCAGGAGAAGTATTTGGAAACTGAGTCATACACTGCAGTCAAACTATTAAAAAGTCTATTTTTATTTCTCTTCTCTATTGCATGACTTTTTGATCAACTTCATACTTTTTTCACATTTACATGCTTCAATATATATATTTTAATATCTATTGAGCAAATATAATTTACCATTTCATCTTATTTTATAAACATTTTTCTGAGTGTTTTCTGGACATTTGAAGTAAATGCCTTTATTTAAGAGCAATCATCTCATATCTGTGATGAAGCTGAAGTTGCTCAGTGTAAAGTTTTGCTAAGCACATAATTTTATTCAAGTTTTAATTAGAAACTAAAAAATCTGTGAAATAACCAGACTCCAGGGAAAACACAATTATCCATCAAAAAGTGACTTCACTGGAGTTGTTCAGTGCTTTCAAAACAATCAAATTATACTAAGATGAGAATATGTGTGTGTCTTCATGTGCGTGTAAATATGCTTCAGTTATACAGTAATTTTTAACCACAGTGCACCAATAAGTGTATTAATAAGTTCCCAGTAGTGAAGTAATTGTATTAGTGTCTCAAAAAACCCAATGATTTAGCAGTCAAAAATGTTTAAAACACCATTCTTATAGAATGATCATGAATAGAAAATAATAATAATGAAGATCTTAATTAGAAAAGAAGGAACTGCTTTGAAGAATTATAAATGTCAAGTTGTGGGTATCAAAGACAAAACAAAATTGAAAATTTAATAAGTATTTAAGAGATGTTCATTAGGCCTCTCTCCTGTCAAATCGAAGACAGTTGGGAGTGCTGTTCCTCTTATCTAAAAACATATATGGTTAAATTCTCACTTGTGCCCCTCAGTGAAATAGTGGAGCCTGTGTGACATTAGCAGAGGGCTGGTGTCGAGCAGTGCTGGTGGCCCTGTGGTGCAGTGCTTGCCCCGCACATGGTCTTTTCCTCCCAGAGTGCTCTGCCATTGAATCCTTACTATCTTTAGAGGGAGATCTTTTTCATTTAACAAAAATGCACTCTGAAATTACTACTGCATGCCTGACCTGCTACCCGCTATAAGCATTTCTATGTTGCTTATGGACAACATCCAAGAGAGGATTAACTTTGACATTGATGACCAAATTTTTTAAACTGCCATAGAAAGCCAATTGATAAGTAGTTCAACCAGTCAGACACCACACAAAAGGAAATTCTGGAAGAATTTGTCAAGAAAAGGTTTGTGTGCCAACCACTTTGCCCCCTCACTCTTTGCACTCCATCAATATTGACATTATCTTTCATTTGCAGTCTGGAGAGAGAGCAAATTTCACATAAAGTAAATCCTCAACAATGTGTAAAATGAAGGAACAGCATATATCTCTGCTGTTTTAATTTTGTAGGCAGTAGGGCTGTTTGCTAGCATAACTGTGGAGCATGGATAAAAATATGTCTTCTCCAAAGATGTCTGAAGGCTATCTCAACTTAGAGCAGGTTTTTTAAGTGTCAGAAAGAAAGAATGTAACAGATGTGATTTCTGACCAAATGATAGCTGACTGCACAGTGAAAAGTTCATGGGAATTAAAGCCAAGTCTTCCATAAAATTACCTAAGAGAAATTAAGTAAAACATTCTATTCAATGTGCTTCTTCTAGTATTTCAGACTCTGAAAGTACCGATACAGGATTTCATTATCTATATACATGTATACAGAGAATAATTTTTATTTTATTTCAAAATTGGTTTAATTTTAATTTAACTATGTCCTTATAATATGCTCAGTGTGATCCTTCCTTGCAAGAAAATAAAATAAATATTTGATTATTTTATTTTCATTAAGAATGGATGCACTTTAACCTTCTTTTTAGCTATTTGTATTAATATTTCTCATCTCAGATCCCAAACATTTAATGATCTCGTGAAAAAAGTAATGGAACCTAAATTTCAGGTTGATTCTCCAACTATGATACACCTCCCTTTGGGAATATGACATAACCAATATCAGAAATGTGTAAAGCTTTCGGGCAACACAACTTACCTCAGAAAGTTTAAAATATAGCTTGGATTTAATTTGCTTATTCAGATAGTCTCATTTTAGTCAAGGAGAGATATTATGGTCTCTTTACACTGAAGAGATGGTGCTTTGTTTTAAAATGACAGGAACAGTTCTGCAATACAATTTGTATTATTATGGGAACAGGTATAGTATGGATGAATAATAAAAACAAATACTTCACAGGCTTCTGTAAGAAACTGCCAGATTTTTCAGAAGTATATTTTTAATAAAATATTAATTTGATTCATGGTCGTCTTTATTTTTACATCCGTTTATATTGGTTTATAATACTAGTATTAGCATTTAAGAAAATTGTCTTGCCTTCTGAGTTTCAGTTTCCTTGGCCATGATTGTCCAATTTCAATCCTGAAACCAAAAGAAAAAAAAAAGCACATTTATGAAGAAAGCAAGTTCTGGACAGTTCTGCCCCAGAATTTGTGGTTGCTGGAAAGTACAATGTTCGATCAAACACTTCCAGACTAAGAACATGGCTACGTTATATAATGCCAGATTAACATTTTGATTCCTATATGCACCATCAAAAGCCTGTGCCCAGCAAGCCAAATTGTAACACATATGTAGGAGTTAAATGCATTTTTTATTTTAAACTGAGCCCATTTGGTTTTTGAGACCCACTGACAGTTTAACAGTTCCTGGAGTTCAGTGTAATATCTGACCACTCTCTCTGTCAAAAGGGCACAGACTTAATTAATATCTTTACCTCTCTGTGAATGATTGAAGTACCCATGTGTGAATAATGTAGGCTAAGTAACATCACACACAATGCTAAGACTAGATGAGAGTGGGATTTTAATGTTAGAGTTAGCTTGGTCACTTCAGGCAATCAGCAATGCAGATAGGTTGAAACTGTAATGAAATATTGTTAACTGCTTCTGAAGTTAAAATCATTTTGCAGGAGATGAAAGTAACTGGTAAATCCTTCTGGTATAAAAGAAGAGGTGCTACCCTTGTCAACCCCCACTGTCTCCAGTAAAAGCATGTGCTCCAAGTATGTATTAGGCATGTTCCTTATTAGTAATATGCTCTAAATCTCCTTAATGCTGATTAGTTTATGTTCTCTTGTCCAGATGTTTGTAAGACCATAATGAACCTCAAAGTATAATTTGTGTAAATGTATTGGATTGAAAAACTTACTGTTCATAGGACTTTAGAATATATTCAATAAGATGCAAGTCAGCATGTGCAAATCATTATTTGTAGTGTTCTCGAATGATCCATGAAATCCCTTCACTGGATCTGTAAGAGAAGCTTGGTCACTATCTTAAGCATTGCAGTCTGTAGAGAAGAGCTTGACATCTGTTATCCTTTAAAGTGGAAGTGAAAAGAGCAGCTGGAGCTGCATGCATGGTAAGAGGTAAAGATTTCAGTTGGACAAAACTCTTACCAGAAGACACTGAAATATCTGCCTCCCAGGGGCTGCAGTTTGGAGTGGGTATGATTAGTGCTGCATTATTTGACCATCCTTTAAAAAAAAAAAAGTCCATGAAATTTTGTAATCATCCATGTAAGAATTAACCAAGTTATTAATTTGCCTGTTGCGAGAGACTAATCTTTTAATAGATTAAAGCAGAGAAAACTGAAAAACAAATGAACAAACCAAACTCCAAAACCAGCTTTACTTTAATAGCAAGACATCTTTGAAAACTTCTTGTGCATTTTGTCTTGCTTTCCACTTTCTTTTTAAAGGTTTAGTGACATCTACCCATGAGTGTGACAAAAATCATCCCATGAGAAAAGAAAAAATTATGAAAGATCATGTGCAATATACAGCCCCATATTTGTAAATTTTAATTGCAATTTTTTTGAGGGTTTCTAATCACTTTAGTATAATTCTTAATCTTTCCTTTCCCAAGACAAACATAATTTATTTGCTAAATTAAAAGACCTGAATATCCTTGTCAAATGATACTATGAGTCTTACTCAAGCATATGTCCTTTTCATTCACTGAAATATTCTTGCACTATTTTGATAATTCTTGCTTGGGTAAATTTGCTGTACTGCTTGTACTTAGGTATATTTGATTTTCACTTAATTTCAAAATGGAATAACTTAAATAAAGGAAGAGGCCATTTCTCTGGATTGCCAAGTTCTATCTGTATGACTAAATTAACAAATTTGTCAGCAGTTTTCACTTCTTAAAATATCTATGAATTATAATTATGTGCATGATTTCATCTTTGTAATTAAGATATTATTTAAATATTTTGGATCTCATTCCAAAGTGTTTAAAGTGGGGTTTTTTTATTTAGTCAGGGAGTAAAATTCTTGCATTAAATCTGTGTCAACAAATCCACTAGGTTGCTTCTTGGGTAACAAAGAAGTAAGTTTTTCCCTTTTCTAAACAGACTAAAATCAGTGCTTGAGAGAAGAGCTAGTGAATAAACCGTATTTTCTAACTAGGTAGAATAATTCCTGTATTCAATGAGGAAGAAGTATAATCTCAAGGAAAATTGTTTCAGAGTTGTTACCATCAAACATCTTCTGTTTTTTTAGTGATCTATTAATGAGTGGTTTTTATTCTAACTTCAGACACCTGAGAAATGTATTTATAAACCACTAAACCACTTGTCACTTTCTTTTTCTTTTTGGTAACGATGCAGGAGAGAAGTTTTGAAACTGTGATAGGCTAAATCCAAAGTCCCTTTACTGCATTTGTTATCTTGGAGAAAAAGTTTTGCTCAGTTATTGTTCGAGATACCTGTTATTCTGTCATTATAAATCATTTAAATTATCAGCTGAGAGCTTAATTTAAAGAAAAGGAAATAGGTGTTCCAAAATGATGACATATTCCTATGTGGATTTTCAAAGAAACATGATCTTTGTGAAAGGAAATTATCATGCTGTACCTGACATTCAATATCAAATACTTTCAACTTCTTTATATTATCCATGAAAGTTATTTATAGAAAAATGTCTCTATATTCACTGGTGAAGCTTGTTAAAGATATTGATATCTCCTTGTCTGACAAGTCATTCTGGCACTGCATGAAAAACATGTTGATACAGAATCATGGAAGAATATAGTCAGTACTGTGTCTGAGTTATACTCAAAAAGGAAGTGAAAATGTGACCTAAGATAACTTTTGTGTTTGAAACTCATGAACATACAAGAATGGTTTGGGGAGGGTTTTTATTTTTTGAAGAGTAACGGCAATCTTAATGTTTTCTCAAAATGGAGTTCTTGTATTTTACATTTGTCAGTGAACACAATAGTGAGCCGCATTTTCGACTCTGCTCTGCAATATTCCTTCCCTGAACACTGAAGATAAACATGTGATGCAAATATCTTCTGTCATACAAATGTATGTGTTTTTTAAGTCTGTGATCAAAAGCTTTCAATCAAAACCAGAAAATTGTTCTTTAGTCTTCGTTTTCGTGCCTGTTGCATGCTTGCAGCCCTAGGCTTCTATACAGATTGCTTTCCAGGAGATTCCTTTGTCTCGTTCCATGCCATTTTCATGTCTTTTTTTATTATTTAACTTCTATTCTTGAAATAGCTGTCTCTTCATATGTGCTAGATAACTCTCATAATCTTTGCTTCTTAAAATCTCTCTATAAAGCCTCCTTCTTTTAAATAGCCTTCCAGATTTTTTGCTCTGTACTCCCACAGTACATCTACTTCCACATTTTCTTAATATTCTCAGGTGACACCATAAGCCCTAAAAATAAACAAGCTTGGTAGTAAAACTAAGTTGTGCAACTTAAGGTTTAAACCTGTTAGAAAAATGGTTTCTTTTTTTCTTTCCATGATGCTCCAAACATACATGTGAAGTATTAGTATTTTAATCGTTCTGATCATATTGTGTATACATGAAAGGAAAATGTTTGAGTAAAAAGGCTGTCTTTTCTTAGTCTTTGAAGTGTTTATTCAGACATCATACTATTTGGGAGTAGGTACAGTTGTAGAACCCAGAGTCTGTGTTTCAGCAACTGAGATTAGCTCAGTGGGTTAGAGCGTGGTGCTAATAATGCCAAGGTCACAGGTTTGATCCCTGTACAGGCAATTCACTTAAGAGTGGGACTCAACTGATGATCCTTGTGGGTTCCTACCAACTCACAATATTCTGTGATTCTGTGATCCATGAGAAACCTGCCTGTTGCCCACCAACTCTCAACAAACAAACAAAAAAAAGAAAACCTTACAGAGAGTAGGTTCAACACATTTCTGTCAAGAAGCTGAGAGTCCAGTGCATATGTCCCTTAAAATAATCCAGAACATCCCTCTGTCATTGAGAACTGAAGTGACGCACCACCTCTGGAGCACTGGGAAGAAAAATAAAACCACTTTGTTCAATACCTGCTACACAACGAGGCTGATGATGCAAACTGCACTATACCTGTGTGCTAGATTTGTTGTCAGAATCATTTACAATATCATAGTCTATATTTTGATCTAAAAAACCCAGAAATAAATGTTGTGAGTATTACTACTACTGCTATTATGGCATTTTGAGACTTTGTCCTAAACGTGGGTAAAAGGTCAGAGGTATTCAAATATAGAAGGGTTAATTCTTGCTGTCAAATGAGTAGATAGTAGTGCTCAAAATAAAACAGCGAGTTAGGGAAAAACTGGCAAGCTGATCCATTAATATAAAACCAGAAAAAATATAGTTATTTAAGGCAACAATAAATGGTATTTTCTTCATGCAGGTAAACAATTTAATATTTCACAGAGTAAGCGGTGAGGTGTGACCTTGACAGACAGGTTCACAAATGGGGCTCCTGTATATTATTTGCTATCACATTTCATTACAGAGGCTTTAACAACATACAGTATATGTTCAAAATGTTAAAATAGGAGGTGAAAATCACTGTCTGTGATTGAAAACTGTCTTCTTTGCACAACAAACTGCACTGGGGAGGCAGTAAAGATTCTTTTGTACTATTAAAACGTCGTGGTGTGTGTGCAGGCACATGTGTATGTGTTTAACTGTGTATAAATAATGCAGCATCCTAGATTGTGCAGCTGGAGTGGGCATTCTTAAAACAAATTACCTGATGCTAAGGACCAATAGAGTTCTTTGTCATAGAGATTTACTAAAGTGAAATCGTAGCTAATCAATTTTTCTGTAAACTCCTCTGTGAGATTTATAATCAGAACTCATGGTAGTTATTGCAAACCAAAGCTGAGGCTTTTCACCTTGAATTTCATCGAATTGATTTGGTCTGGCAGATTTAGATTTCAATTCAGTCACGTTTCAAGGCAGAGGGAGAACTGACAGAGGAAATGATGAGGGTTTTCAGTTGTCAGTCCCCTCTTAGTGCCATGGCACCCAAGAAGAATATTCTTGGTTATGTGATTTAAGAGCGGTTATGTAACTCTTCTTATCATGTGAGTGAAAAAAAATCTCTGACCTAAAGCATCCCTTGTATTCCTATAAGTCTGTATGGTAGAGGTCTGTTCCAAAAAATGTGAGAGACCTCATTTATAATTGCCACAGCTGATGAAAATAGTTTTCAGAAGATCTCATTTTGGTCTGGAGTAGGTGTGTTAAAACCCAACAATTTTGGCTGAAATTCCGTAAACACAGTTTGCAAGATTTTATTATCATTATGTGATCCCCACTAATGAAGAATTTTTCATAAAAATTGGCATATTGTTCATGCAAGCCAATTTATGTTCCACATGTGCAAAGCGATAGAATTATTTCCAAAACAGATAAGTATATTGCACAGTAATTAATGAATTTGTAAGATATCTGCACAACAGGTTGAACTGTTGGCTTTCCAATTCAATATTCCAGATAAAAAGCTGTCTACTTCATACACGGATCAACGGTTCATGTAGCCCAGTATACAAGACATCAACCTGTGTTTGAATTTTGCTGTTTTCTTTTTCCTAGTGGAAAAGCAGTTGATATTAGAGGATCATCTGTGCATGAAGCTCAAGCTAGTCAGGCCTTGGTCCTAAAAGAACCCTTGTGTAAACAATGTGAACAGAAACATGATAAAAAAGTGCAATTCTGGAATTCAGGGTAAATTGAGTGAGAATTTTGCAAATTTGACAGGTGATTTAACAGCAGCTGCTGATACTGGTGAGAAAAGCCAGTGCAGTGCAAGACTTTGGTCATAAAGCAGCAGCCTATGAATTACTAAGCTGTTAGGCTGGGGAAAAATAAGAGAATCTGAAAGTAAAAAGCATTAAAGGCCTTAAAGTTCAAAGGGAAAAAAGCAATGTGTATATAGACAAGGTTAATGGAATTTTTTTAAAGGCTGGGTAGATAAACTTTGGAGCTAGATGTGCTTCCAGTTAATAAGCATTGCTG
>WEIV01003316.1:0-14848 GCA_013390005.1 Calyptomena viridis
TACTTTCCATAAAGGTGCTAGTTAGAGGGGGTCCTTTAACAGTTTAGCTTTCAGTGAAATTCACACAGTGGAAAAATGAAGTGTTGAGCTATGTTACCTGTGAAAACCTTTGCTCTTCTACTTGGAGCTGGCATTAGGTGTGGGGAATTAACACCTGCTGAGGACTATATAAGGGAAGGTTCTAGGTGTGTTGAATGGTGGCTAAAGATGTCCAGCTGTGGCAGGCTGTTAGTACTGTAAAAGGATCTTGCTGTCTTGAACACATCACAGAGATATATGGAAAAATTTAAGAATGTTGGATATACAAGATGTATTACTGAGAAACAGATGGATGAGCACTGAAAAGATTTGAAGCAAAGGCAAGAGTATGTGCAGGTTTGTTTCTGCCAGAGGTTGGATTAGGACAGATGCAGATAGCCATTATTTTTGAGAGCTCAGATGTTGACATAAGGTTAGTTACTGGTACTACATGAAGTGATATAAAGTCTGTGATGGTGCTTTTTGAAACTGTCATGCTCATAGATTTCATTAATTTCAGTAAATCTTGTCCTGTTCCATATACTAATTCTCTGATACTTTGGACAAGAATGTACCATTGCCAAACTGAGGAAGTTGAATATATAACAGATTTTAAAATTCATTATTTGCAGACCAGAGTACATACAAAAATATTTTTGTGGGATGATTCTTAACAGTACTCTTTGGTTTGCTTTGGAAGAAGAGGAACTTGCAGACAATATTCATAACTTTTGCTGTGTAGTTTCCCAGTGATCTGTGAATGTTTCTTCCCATTCTTTGACCTATAATTCAATGAGATATGACTTGTTTATGGCCTCTTCATATTCACTTCATCGTTGGAAACAATGGCTCACAATTACAGTCTTGAGCACTTTTGGATCTTCTCTTGCATCTCTCAGATTGTATCTTTTGGTGTCTTTTATTATATATCAGGTTGTCTGTATGTGTTGTAAAACTCATCTGTATTGCTAATGACCAGACATGTTCCATGAACTCTGTGTACTGTTAATGAGACTATCTTTGGACCAGAACCCTGCTATTAGTAATAAAGATAATCTAGCTGGGGAAATTCCAGCAGGAATTGCTTTTGAAATTTTTACATGAAGTTGCCTTGTTTATTTGGTGATCCACCTTTGTGCTGAGGGAATAAGGCTTAAAAACTATGCCAGTACTCTTCTAATGTTCAACTCTCTGCTTTGCGCAACCATGAACATATTTTTAAATGAACTGACAGAAGACATTTTTGTTGCAGGGGATTTGAAAGTGAGCAGGTATCCTTTACTGCCTTGGCTCACTGATACATCATTGTGGACCAGAAAATTGAACCCTGTCCAGCTTGGGATTATTTTGGTATGTAAGCGAACAAGGATCTGACCAGACCTTTTTCTTTTTCTTCATGCATTGAAGCTGTGGTATTTTCTTCTTGCATCTTTAAACAATAGGTCTGGTCTTTTCTCCCGATACTGTAGTCTGGCAAAGGCCCTTCTGTGTTAATGTTCTCTGCTTTGCAGCATTGACTGGCAGCTTTTTGGGGGCTGTCCTCTTTCGAAGAGAGGCTTACAAGGAGTTTCACTTATGTGATGCAGTGTTTCTTTGCTGCACATTTGCAGTGTTTCTTTACTGCTCCAGTCTATCAATATCATCCCAAGCTGGAGTAGTGTGTAAATGGTGACCTATAGGGGTTGACATCAAAACACATTTTGTTCTGAACTTGATCCCAGCTTCTAAAACTGAAGGGCTTTGTCATTCTTTTTGGGTGTTCACTAAAACATACAAGTCCTGATCTATTATTCAAATAAGTTGCATTTTTGTCTGCCAGTGACTTTATGGTATATAGTGGCAAAATATGCTTTGAATGACTTCTGTCACATGTAACTACATAAACTGAATCTTGCCCAAAGGAATTTATTAGCTGCTTTGCTCTCTGGTAGCTAAGTTTCTTTTTGTTCCTGTATAATGTGGGAGGAAGAAAGCGTATAATGGAAGTAGATACATTTATTGAGCCTTGATTCTGAGGGTGGAGCAGCTACAGTTCCAATTCATTCACACCTTGTTCTTTTGGTATCATCTCTCATCTTCAAGAACGCTCTACTCAAGCTGCCAAGACATCTGCTTTTGGTTTCACTGCTTCTGACTTCATCTTCAATTCTAGATTATCTATGGCAAGTTTATCCATCAACAGGTTGTCTGGATATGTGATGAGCTTTCCTTTTGCCATGATGGATGTCTAATGTTCCTCCAAACTCAACCTCCTGCTTACAGTGGATATGTCTTGGTTGGATCTCTCATTGACTAGCCTCCAAGCAACCTAGTAGATAAAGCTAATCTTGCTCTGAGATCAGTCACCATTTTAACCTCCTAGTTGTAAGACATTTTCAGTAAATGCAAGCTGTTCATGATTTGCAGTACTTTCTTTTTCTACATAATCAAATTTTCTCGGAGACTAATTCATTTTTACCAGTATTTTTGTCCTCTTCACTTTTAGTATTCAAACAGTCACAGTTTTGGTGCTAGTGGGCTTCTGCAGCCACTGTGGTGTTGCTAAGAATGTCGAGGATCCTGTCATCCATTGTCTCTTATGCATATTTTGTGATTGAGCATCTGCACGTTTATTCAGTACTCTAAAGTCTCATTCTCTTTGCTATTTTTTTCCTTCTGACAGAAGCTATGTTCCATCTTGAATGCTGCTGTTCAGCTTCAAGCATCACTTACCTACTACAGTTTTTTCTTGCAGGACTTATTTCTGTTTTGACACAGCAGCATTCAAAAAAGCATAGTGGATTTGTGTTTTCATTGTGAACATGCTGTTGCATTTCAGAGGAAATTGAATCTGTGATATTTCACTTTCATTCAGGTTTCTGGGGACAAAAAAATGGAACGTGATTGCAGGTTTTTGTGGCTTTCAGAAACATTCTCTAAGAATTTCCCAGAAATTACACTATACAAACACTTGGATTTGAAGTTTTGTGAATTATGTGTCTTTTGAGTGCTCATTTGGAATATTATCCTTTGGTTCTTTTGCAGCTTTGCCACAGGAATTTAAGTTTCAGACTTGCATTTAAAACATGTACAAGCTACATACAGATTTGACAGCTTTGTGGAAATAGTTGATAGTTGTAGAATCAATTGGCATTGTGGCAGCCTGTTTCCATTTCTGTGAGGATCTTGGGAAAGTTACTCATGTAGAACACTCGTAACATAAAACCACTTTTAAACCATGTAAGTAAACCTGCCTCACTTAGTATTAAATCTTTCTTATGGTCCAACAACTTTAATGAATAATGCAGCCTCTTGGACCACATGTGCAAAGGCAGAGCAGGAATATGTGTGGTATAACCAGTTTAGCTTAGGGTCAAAGAATTAAGATTCCATTTGTATGTAACTTAACCTGTCTCTCTTGTTATTTTTAGGACTTTGAGTGTCACTGCTTGATAAGCCAATTATGTCTTACCTTTGTTTTGAAAGCCTTTTCAAAAATACTTGTGTCTGTTACTCTGTTAAATGTGACTGTGCAGCTTTGTGACCAGTAACACTTCACTGCTCATGGTACTGATGGCAGGTTGTTGTGTACTGTCTTCATTGCTAACCCCCTTTTACAGGTGAGAAACTGGGGACAGTATCAAGTAACATGAATGTCACCATCTTTCCTCTCTCCTTCCCTTATTAACAGTGTAAAACACCATAGTGTAGAAGCAACATTTCTTCTCTAACTATGCATTCACATGTACCTTTCCAGGAAATGCTCATACAGTCATATATTTGGGGGAATTGTGCTTCATGAATCATAAGCTCTACTTAGAGTTGCGTCTTTTAAAGTAGGAAATTTTTGCTAAAAAAAGTGGGATTCATTAAAACAAAATGAAAAGTCAACACCCAAAAAACCCAAACCCAATGATCTTTCCATTCTTTTGGTTTTAAATAGATTTTTTTTTTTTTATAAGGCTGGGTATGGTTCAGTTGAGTGGCTGGAAAGTACCTTGAGCCACTTAAATAACAAAGTTGTTTTCTAGCAGTACTTCCAGAAAAGGTTACTTTTGGTTAGTAGTGGACAAAAAGAGAATGTTTGGCAAAGGATTCTGACTGAGTTTGTGCTGCTTACCCAACAAACCTTTGGTTGTAAGAAAATATGAGAGATTGATGGGAAGACATTTCCTCATGATTTCAGCTGTGTGTATATATGAATATATACAATTTTATTCTGTAAATAACAGGGCAAGCACTATGAATTTCAGAAATGAGAGTACTCCTATCTGTATTTGAACTGCATTTTAGAGTCTAGCTTTTGCCACTGACTCCAGATTTCTTCCTTTAGTCCTAGGTGACTCCTCATCTGTCAAATTAAATTCAGTTTCAGATCAAACTAAATTAATGATCTTACTTACCTGACTTTTATTCTGGCTAATCCATTCTGTTGAGTATCTGAATCAAGCTGAAATTTTGTGCTGCTCAGCTGCTACATTTTGGCAGCATCTTTTTAAGGCATTGAAATTAAAGGGCATTTTTTTCATTTTTCTTAACTAGATGTTTGTTTTTATGTGGAATAAAGGATCTTTGGAGAGTTCTAGAAAGGTTTCTGAATTGCTCAGAATTGTTGGACCAGCAGGCTGTACTTACTGGAGATGGTCAAAGTCTGGTTTATTTTCATAATGTTCTTTCTGGAAGAACCGAAGCTTCACAGATGTAAGAAAGTACAGTGTCTTTGTTGGTGTCTGAGAACTGTGGGATTTCAAATGTCTTATAAAAATGTTGGGAACATCACAAGGTGATAATTTTCTGTGATTTAGTTTACTAATTTTCTATTCATGCAACCTCTGCCAATGACAAATTAGAAGGAGCTGCTTTCTAAAACCTGTTCCTAAACACAATTAAGGTTGAGAATATACATTGGGAATGCAAGGTAAAACAACTTAGCAAAGATGTGGTTATCACAAAATGTTATAAACTCCACTTGTTTCCAAAAGAGCATAAATTAGCCAGTTTGAATCTGTTCTATAAACTATAAAACATGAACACAGGAATCTATCAGAATTTGAACATGTAAAATAATGTTTGTAATGGATTTAAAATAATCTATAGATATTGGATCCAATTCACATCCATTAATTTTGGTGGAAAAATTCAGACAAGAAGAACATGTTTTGTCTTTGGATATACAATATCTGATCTATTTGTGTCTAAATTGTTCTGCTCTTTCAAGATTGAATGGTTTTTGACAAATGGCTGTTTCCAACATGTTTTTAAGTTCTTGCATAGAAATCATTAAAGCAGTGAGGCTAAGCTGAATATTTGGTGTTCATCATCTTTAAGTGGTCTTGCTGGTTTTGATTAAATACTTCAGAGTATTTTAAGTCACTGACCCAAGAAACTGTGTTCTTATTTCACTTACCCTGGTAATTTCTCTTACTCTTAATTGAAGAGCATTGTAATAGTGCAATTGTAAAAACATTATTTTAAAACAATCCTTTTTTTGCAGCTATTTTTGCCATCTATTGTTGCAAATTATGCTGTAATAATTAAAGTAGTTATAAATGATTGTTTATGCTACAGTTCAAGATGTTGTTTAGCTGTAGGACATTAGTGTGAGAAGGTGTTTGTGATGCACTAAAATTCTTTGAAAGGTCTGATTTTAGCACTGCTTTCTTGTATTTAGGAAAATACATGCAGTTCATATACTATACAGTTTTCATGAAATTTAAGTGGTAAAGCTGGTTTTTTATGTCAAGTATTTTTTGTCCTGTAGACAGCCATTAAGACTTGCTGAGGTTGTGAATAATTTAATTTATGATTAATAACATTATTTAAATATAACAGAGGCAGCACCATACTTCAGCAGATTAAATTTGCCTTTAATGCAGCATCAACAAAGAAGATACAGACATAAGCAATTTTGAGGGGTTTGTTTAGTTTTTCTTTTTTTTTATATAAGAAACCTTTGAAAGGTTAGATTTTATTAGAACTGATGACTTAACAAGGTTTT
The DNA here is from genome assembly GCA_013390005.1 of Calyptomena viridis. Classification (NCBI taxonomy): domain Eukaryota; kingdom Metazoa; phylum Chordata; class Aves; order Passeriformes; family Eurylaimidae; genus Calyptomena; species Calyptomena viridis. Next base: position 5,996 of record WEIV01003316.1, read on the forward strand.
GTAGGAGACATACTTCTTGCTATCTCTGCGATAACATTTTCTTATAGAAACACAGAAAATCAATTTTGGTGATGTTGTGATAAGCTGTTTAATTAATGTGGTTTTAAAAGTCAATGAATTTAAATAATTTATAGCTCATCTAATGTATGGACTGTGCCTCTAAAGGTATTTTGCAAGAAGTGTCTCCTCCAAATAGTACTTGGAGGTCGGCTTCAATGTTTTACAGTTGTCCTAAAGTAAATTACAACTGTGTTCTGGGTATTTGGGTTATGGTAGACAAATAAAAGAAAACAGTTTGTGTTGTGGAATGTTTTTGTTGGTAGCTTTATGCACTTAATTAGCATTTCAGATCTTTAAATGCTTCAGTCATGGTTTGAGAGGCCTTTATGGTGAGGAGGTCATTCCTTAGGTAGAATTGCAGTAAGCATTGCAATTAAAGTAATGCTCACCATCTTAAGACTGTTGCTTCCTGATTTTCATGAGGTGAGATAACTAGAACAGGTTATGTGAAACAAGTTCTGTACACCTTATGATTTCTATACACCTGATAAAACACTTTAAAATTCTGAAATGAAATACATTTAAGCTCAGAGTAAGTATCAACTTTAAAAATTGGTTTCAGATTACCAAATTGCTTTCTAACTGTACATATCTTTGTCCTTATCTCTATTTCAACCATACAGTATTTTAAAACATTGAATCTTAATTCATTATCCACTAGGTTAAAGACCGAAATCTCCATTAGACAGAAAGAAGCTAAGTTGGAGGTAATGTCTTTTCTTTTCTCCACACAGTCTAACACTATCTCTGAACCTCATAACTAGTGTGAACATCCAAGACAATTCCCTTTTAGCTGTACATACCCTGCTGGATCACAGGTTGAAAGCATATGTGTAGTGCACAAATGCAGCTCTGTGCTTTACTGAGAGCTGTGGCAGAGGCACAGCCTGGAGTGTGTGTGCCACACCAAAGGTTCCCGTTGGCAGTCAGTCCATTCTGGTGCATTTGCAGCCAGACTCCAACAAAGGAGCTTCACTTTCCTTATGTGTCTTCATATTCAGGGAACGTGGAAATAGACAAAATATAACCTTGAGGTCTGATTTAATACTGACTCTGACCTCTAATTTTTTAAGGCTTTTTTTATTTGTACTTTAAAGAGGAAAATCTTTGGAAATGTCTTGTCAGGCCTGAGTTGTTTTCTTTTCCTAGGTGTATGTACACATTTCCCCTGCTTTTTGCCTATCAGTAAATGATCTTACGGTACATATTCGTATGTTTTTTCAAAAATATATCTTTGGATTCTGGTATTATAGATTTTTTTTTTTTCTGCAAAGAGTTGCCTTTCTGTTGCCCTTCAGAAAGGGCAATCTTGTTACAGAAATCCCAGCTGGTAAGAGCAGGAGAAGTCCTCAGACCTAGTAAAGATTTTTCTTGTGATGCTGCTTGACAGCTTTGCAAACTGCAAAGAGGTTGGTGAGTTTCTTTAACAGGAGCAATGGTTTTGTAGAAAGGAGAAGACCATCCATTTTCATTCAGAAGTGTTAAGAAAGATTCTCAAAACACACACAGTAACATCTTTTCCATGGATTCCATTACCACTTCAGATACGTTTTCTCTTGATTTTTCTTTTTTATCCCACATTGTCTTTCAGCATTATAGAAGATGTCAAAATTGCTTTTTTTTTTCTCCACAAAATTGTGTTGCATAATATTGGCTTTGATTTAAAAAATAAAACAAAAAATCAACCCAAACAAACAGAAAAGGCTACTCTGATGTGAGCTGGCTGAGCTTACAGGACATCTGAACCAAGGCCTTTCAGAGCAGTGAGCTGTCTGTCAGTGTGGTCTGGGCCGTGTGGAATCTCTGGTTGTTTTTTCCAAGGTCTATGGAATGAATGCCTGTTATGTTGCTTCAGCCAGATGCTTGACATTTTGGCTGTTTGTTGAAATGCACAGCAGGAGGTCAAAGGACAGACCCCCAGGGTGCTGAAGAACCACAAAGACAAATTGATGAACCAGGTTGTTTAAAAACATAACACTTAAAATTCAAAAAGATAAGTTAAATCTCAGTTTCCTGGTAGTTCTCAGGGGGAAACAGAGGAGAGTGGGGGTAGAGAAAGAGGCTCTATAGGAGGAGGTAGAGTGCAGTCATTTCAAGTTGGAAAGTGTTTCTTAGCATGGCTCGTTTGTGTTTGGGTTTTGTGTAACAGAAATATAATCAAGCATGATAGACATATTGCAAAGGGTGTTTTAGAATATAGAATAAGCTTAACTTTGCCATACGATTTTCCAATATTTTCTGCATAATTTGGCCTCATTAAAAAAAAATATACTAGCTCTGTGGGGGAAAAATTACTATGCTAAAAGTATGTAACATTGTTTACATAGTTCTAAAGAAGAGGTTGTAATACAAATAATATGTTCATCTTTATATACAGTGACCACTCCTCTTTTCAAACCAAGATTAATTACAGTTGTATCCAGACAGGAAAAAAAAAAGTTTAATTTCTTAATTTTGTCACTTAGGCACTTAATATTTCCTAAATAAGGGTAAGATTACATGGGTAAGATACCCTGTAGTGTAGAAGGTTCTTTTGGGATCAAAACATATTCTTAGTAATGCTTAAACTGCAAATCAGTCAAGATTCATAGGATATTAAAAAGAATTGACCCAATTGTTAAAAGAAACTTCTTTCATAGTACTGTCTATGAGTTAACAGTGTGACTGGGGCAATTGGGAAATAATTTTAAAATACAGTATAAAATGTTAATTCTTTTCTATTCCTTTAGGCTTTAAAAAACCTGTCATTTGTGGAAAGCATATTGAACCAAATTCTTAGGAGAGCAAATATGTGAAATCATTGGGTAACTAACAAGTACAGCTCTACACTTAAATTATGTCAGTCTGGGGAAAGAATTGAAATCTTACACATTTTTTGGCACGTATTATGGGTGACTTACACTTCATATTAATCCAGATCCCACAGTCTGAAATGTATTAACCCAGTTAGTGATCTTTCACAATTGTTGGTGCAAATGTAACCTTTAAAAGCTTAGTCAAAACACACTTGTGGTTATTTGTTATTTAGGCATTTATAGTGCCTTTAAAGAAAAAAACAGATAAACTGCTTTCAGAGTCTCTGCTTCATCGCATTTTATTCTTGTAATATGCAGTGTGGGCCAAATGATTTGGTATTTTGCTTTCACTTGAAAATTGCTTAGTAATTGAGAATAAATGGTTCAAGTGTTAGAAGATCTCTGTCTCTGTGCTGTGGATTAGTAAATGGTCATTGTCATTTTAATTGAATATATTGTACTACTTTTGCCTATCCTTGTGTTTAAGTAGACAGAAATAATGTTAATATATAAATCTGTTCTGTGTTTTCTGATTAAAACTGTTTGACACTAATTTATGGGCTTTAAGACAGACATCAGGAAAATTGTAACTTTAGCACTAGAGATTCTTAGTCCCCAAACACTTTTCTCTGTTATTAAATGAAGGTAGTTACATTAATATTAGCAGGTAATTAGTGCTGCAGGAGCAGATCAGTAGATGAAAGCAGCTGATGCTGAGAATGGTGCATCCTCACTGCACTGTGGTTCCGAGTTGTTATTTCAGCCCAGGCTTGTGCTGCTGGACAGAAGGCTCGTGCCGGGCACTTGCTCAGAGCCGTGGGGAACGTCCCGTGTTGGTTTGGACTCTTGGGCACTTGGCTCCCTTAGGAGTCGGAGCACGTGTAGATCAGAGCTCCCAGTTCATTTTCCTCCGAAAGAAAAGTAGTTTGCATGTCCCTGTACTGCTTTGCAAACCAGTTGTCCCAAATGTGGGAACAATTGAGGAATGTGTCTCACAACAATAGTGTTGTTTCACTCCAAACTGTAAATGTAAAGGCAGAAGTTTTACCTTGAGAAATACTGTTGCACAGACTGAAGGAAAGGGTGTTTGCACGCACTCAGTATGAAGATATGTAAATGTCGTTTGTTTGTAGTGTTTTTTCTTTCTTGCTGTAGAATTTTTCCCTGAATTATTTTTAAAATCCTAAGATAAAATACCAATATAAAATAATAGAATACTCAAAATCAGAGCCTAGCTTTCCTCAGCTTCACTTGGCACCCAAATCTTGCATTTTCTGTACAGTGAGAGAAAAACAAAACTAAACCTTTCTAAACTTCTGTAGCTTGAGGTTGGGGGTATGTTTGCACCTGGTGGACTCATCTGTTGGATTCAGAATTATGTCTTGTGCTGCTCCCTTGAAGTAGTCTTATTCTAAATCCTGGTTTCATATAGGCACTGTGGCAGCCAGTTCATTAGTGTAGCCCATGTTTGGTTTGGCCATGGTTTGTGTCATGCTTTAGAATCTGGACTCACTGTTTTCATTAAACAGAAGGCAGATTTTGCATTTTAACTGTTCACTGACATCCTTCTTTCTATATAATTAACATTTCTGCATTTTCCAGTAGTTATGTGTGAATTTCTAATTTTCTTGCACCGTAACCAGTACTATTTACACGTGGAGTAGTAAGAGTTCTTTTCATTCCTAATATTGTATAGAAGGCTTTTCTTTTCCAGCTACTGATGTACTAACAGAACAAATTCTTGAAATGTTGTATGATTTTTCTTTTTGTGAGATTTTGGTGCATCACAATTGTTAGGGTTAGTTATTCATCTGCAGTTCTCAGCAAAGGGGAATTATTTAATTGGAGAACTGTTCTATCTAAAAAAACCAGTCTTGAGCAATCTGAAAGATCACTGTTGTTTGTGCATAACTGTGATGTGATTATTGTGCAAAAGCTTTAATTTTATTCTCGTACTCTTTCATTGGTATAAATGAGTCACAGGAAGGTATCTTCTTTTCTGCATGAGAAATGAATATGTATATATTTTTCTTTTTTCCTTCCCCAACACTTTTCCTTCCCTGTCTGTGTTTTGCCATAAATGAGTGAGAATAAGGGGCTTGGTTTGGATGAAGCCGAGATTTTGGTTACTAGAAGGCAAGGAAGATTGTGATCAATGTGTTTTATACGTTCAGGGCAGATGTGTCCTCTGAGGAATTTGTCAGTGCAAATCCTGCATGTGTGTGTACACATATATGTAATGCATCTGGGTTTTCCAGTGTGGAACACTGCTCTGTGTGATAATGAGGCATCAGTCATCCCTTTATTTAAAACTTTTTTTTTTTTATGTATCTGTGTTCAAAGCTTCCCACATAAAGCACAATACCATGCCCATTAGCTCTGGAACTACAAGCTACTTGTTGAAAAATAGTACCTAAAGGTCATGTGTGTATGCACTGTTTCATAAAGAGTTGACTGGATTTTCATATGAAAACAAATTGAAATATTTAGCTATTATTAATTATTTTAATTCAATTTAATTACATTAAATATTAACTGGTATTTATATAGCTGAAGGGTTTCTCTGGAATAGATGAAGTAATTAGGAGCAGTTATGGCAAGACCAGCTATGTCAGCCACAGCTGACAGGTGCTTCTGAGCATTGGCTTTTGTGCTGGAACTTAGTCTTGAGTTTTCCCTCAATATATTTTTTACCCTTTTTTTCTGGAAGTTTGAGGGAGAAGAACTTGGATAGATAAATTGTTTGCATATTCGAGAATGTCATATACTCTTTAGCTGGTACACTAAATGAAAAAAAACCCCTAATGCTTCTGTTTGACAAAAGTAGCAAATATAATTTGTAATTTGGTAAAGAGGTTGGGCTGTCTTTTGAGTTTATTCCTTATTATGAATGAAAAATGAGTGTAACACGATGAAAAAATTCTTATGACTACCTCAGAGACCAGTAAGATTTCACCACTGAAGGATGTTTCAACAGGCAAATAGGAAATCTTCACCACCACTCTGAGTGTCACTTTGCAGGGTACAGCCATGTATTGCTTTATTTCGTTTGTTATAAAAATAACTTGTTTTGGTTTTTTTCAGCAAACAAGAGCATGACTTTTCAGATGAAACAAAAGAATGCAATAGAAATCAAACTGAAAAAGTTACATCTGTTGAAAAGGATGAAGAAGACTCACCACTCTCAAACACAGAAGATGTTCCTAGTTTTGAATGCCCTGGCAACAGCTCAAAGAATTCTTTGCATGAGAAAAGAGCATGTTGTGATTCAGATAATAACAAACAACTAGTAGATGAGAAACAAAAAGGTATTCATGATAAAAGTGAGTTGAAAAGGTGCCAAAGTTCAGCTAACATTACCTTGAATGAGCAGACTAGAGAACGTGGCTTGGATGAAACCACACTTTCAGCAATGAACGTGAGGGACTTAAAGCTGACGTTGGGTGGAGATGTTAGTTTTGAGCAGTTCTTCAGAAAGAGAGATGAACCTGAGTCTGTGAGTTCAGACATTAGTGAACAAGGCAGTATTCATTTGGAGCCCTTAACTCCATCAGAAGTACTAGAGCATGAAGCTACTGAAATTCTTCAGAAAGGTAATGTCACACCTTCATCAAAGAAAGCTGAACAAACAGATGAGACTTCAAAAGAAAGCAATCCCAGCAGAATGGAAACAACTGTAAATGAGAGAGATGAAAATGAAGCAAGCTGAAATTGTGTTAATTTTATTATTTGTTATAAACAGTGGTAGGAACACCATGGACCATTCCTGATGAGTGCTTATGGATGCTAAATATTAAAAAAGGGCAGGGGGGGAGGGAGAGGGAGGAGAGAAAGAGACACCAAAGGGAAGTTTTGCCTATGGACATAGCATGTATGTGTATGTACGACTGGATTAACTAAACTTACAGAAGGTAACACGTTCCAATATATCTTCCTGTCTCTTGGATGTGATATATTATTAGACTGATATTTGAAAAGAGGTATAAATTCTAATTTTTCTATAGTTAACTAGGCCAGGATAAGGGGATTTGTTCACCCAGAAAGTATTTTTTTAAATTCTTCAGTGTGAATATCATTACACAGTAGAATTGAGTATGAACTTACTTCTGATGCTGAAATGGAGCACACTTGTAAAGGTGGTTATTGGTCTGCTGATAATTTTGGTAAACATAAACCTTGGAACTTGGTGTCACATTCCTGTCTGTAAAAGCATGTAAACAGAATTATATGAATCTGTGCACCTCTGTACAGGTATAATCCTGCCAGGCTGTAAGCTTACCTTAATAAACTTTCAGTGAAAGTGGAATTATTACTATAAAATATATATTTGTGGGGTTTTCACTGTGCAGGCTGTGCAGAAATACCGAACATAATTGTATAAAGTAGAACATAATGCTGAGAGTACTGTAGCTGTTAGGCTTTTACCATTGGTTTAACTGTTTTTAGCCATAGACCCATAGGAATGGTCTGTAAGTCACACCAAAGTATGGTTTAATGTAAAAATGGTTTTAAGCAAAAATAAGGAAAACCCCAAACTGGAAACAACACCCAGTGTGTGTTCTGCCATTTTGCAGCTGCTACTGGCTAACTTACAAATAGAACACAAGGGCATATAAAGTAGAATTGTACAGTTCAATTTCAGGACTTTTTGTAGTCTAAATTATGTACAGAAGGATGGCTGCTCTTTTTGGTTTGTTATTTTTTGGTTCTGGGTATTTTTTTTTGTCTTCTAGTTAGCAGCTAGATGTAGGAATGCATATGGTTAACAGTAGCTTGCTCTTAGGATTTCATTGCTCCATTTGAAACATTCAGAATGTGCTTTTGACTTAGTTTTGTTTCTAATGAATGTTAAATGTTTCAAACAGCTGTTAAAGCACTGCTGTAAATTATTACTTTTTGAGTAAATATTTGCAACAAAAATTTGTCTTTGTGAATAATTTTATGCTCAGCTTGAAACTTTGGGCATAGTCAGTCTTCTCCCTTTTTTAAAAATATTTAGTGAGAGTTTCCAAAAGATATGTAAATTCCATATTGTGAATTTGAGACATATGTTTGGTTGGGGATTTTTTGGTTGGTTTTTATTTTGTTGTGTGTTTGCTTTGGTTTTTTAGAATTAAATGAGCAAGTGCCTATGCATAAACATATTTTTGTACCCGTGTATTGTGATATGATGTCCTAACCTTTCTCGACTATAGGGATATTTTTCTGGCCCATCAGTGTGACTGAAGTCTCCTCTGTCCTCCCAAGTGAACCGGGCTCGGCTGCTGAATGACTTCAACAGTACTGACATTTAGAGACCATCCAGCTTATTGTTGGATCCTCTAAATAAGACCAGTTTTAACATCTCAAGTTGCTTCAAACTCCAAAGAGTTATATGATTTAACTTTTGAATTGCATCTTAATTTTCATCCATGCAGATACAAAGGTGTTTAAAAAGAAAAGTGCCAAGAGTTTACATAGTCACAGCTCTTTGAGACCTGCTACTTTAGGAACTTCAAATTTCAAGATATATGAAAAAGCTGAGAGCAATAAATTGCATTATTCTATTCTTTAGAGATTTTAGTGAAATCATTAAATAGCAGCTTGATTAACCAGTCTGATGTCTTTATGGTTTTTCACATGGAAGATTACTCATTGTGATGCTTTATTTTATACAGCTTAAAGCGCTTGATCAGCTACAGAACTGGATGTGTATGTTACTGAGGGAGTTCCTGAATGCATCTGTTTAAAGCCAGGGAAATCTCTATAGTATATTTAATCTGGTTGATACCTTCCATGCAAATTATATATTTTGAATAATGCTCTCATATGTGGTGTTGGAAAAGATGAAGTTCAACTGGAACCAGTTGTACAACATTTCCTTGTAAATTCCTCACATTTGTCTTTTATTATGCAATTAAATTTTTAAAACATTTAGTATTTTAATAATAAGCATTTGAAAAGATTCGGCCACGTGCTGTTGAAAAGAGTTGGGAAATAAAACTCAGATTTTAAAATG
>WEIV01003320.1:1841-13005 GCA_013390005.1 Calyptomena viridis
CTATGGAGTGCCCAGGTCAGTGGCCAGCTCTGGGATTCAAATTCTCTACCCAACTCCAACACCAAACTGCTGGGTGACCTTCAGTCATTTCACTTCTTTGTCTAATTTCTGTGACCACTAAATTCTTCAAAGAAAAGACTGATGGCATCAACTTTTTGAAACCTGGGACTACAAGTTGCAAAGACATTAAATGCTATTGGTGCCAGCTCCTGAGACAACACAGATGGGAAGCAGCAATGTGGCATCTTGTGAACTGTTACATCTAGGCAAGTTTCCCAGTTCTTAAAAGAATGGCAATTTCAAAGTGTTTGTTACTGTTCACTGTGATTCATAGGACAGCGGTCATTAGGTTGGTCACACTCCACCTGACCTGCCAAAGTACAGGTCATTTATTAGGTGAGCTTCAGCTGTCTTCCAAAATCTATCAAGCATTTTGTGGTGGTTCTTCCCAGTGTTTTTGTTTCTTCAGCTGAGTACAGGACTCCGAGTGAAGAAGGGAGAAACAGAAAGAAAAGCTAGACAAGAATATGCTGTAAGTCACTATACATTTCTTTATGATCGTCTTACAATGAAGAAGAAAGATGGGAGTAGCAACAAATAAGATGATGCTTTCATGCCACAGCCATCCTATCTGGGGAACATGAAAAAAAACCACCTCCAATGTGATTCTGAAGGTGGCTTTTATTAATAATATTGCATATGCAGTGTTATTAGATGAGGCATTGTCTTATATTTTTGCATGGTTAGTGGTATGTTAGCACCTAGGAAACCTCATCTAAATTCTGAAATTCGAAAGAAATTGAAGAAATACACAATTTCTTGCAACAATTTGCAAAAAGATATTTACTAACACAACTTAAAAAATACATGTGGTACCAGAGCATTTTTGAAAAAAAAAAAAACCAAAAACATTTTCTGAGATGGGACCCTAACTTAGGCACGTACTATATGTTTCACCTCCTTGCAGCTCTACTGGAGAGGCCAGTTGCTTTCCAGCATTTCCGGAGTCACCCTGTTTATGTGGATTTGTCTGTCACATGTCCCTCTTACAGGACATCATTGAAAGCAAAGACTGATTCTGCAGAAACTGGCACTTTCCTAGAGAAAACAGCTTCATTAGGCACAAGCTAGTGAAGATAAGCTCCCTTAGAGCCTAAATGGGAGTTCTGTTTATGTGTTCACTCACATAATCTTTCTGATTTTTTGTCTTATGAATGATTTACAACATCTTTATTCATTCTATATTATGTCACTAAAAAACTACATTGTCATCTTATAAACTCAAAAAAATATGTGCTGCCACATTAAGAGCTTTCACTTTTCACTATGTACACTGAATATGTAGGTTTTTGCATAGTTGCAAAGGATTCTTTCCACCCACTTTCACTGAAAAACAGTTACCGAGTAAATCATGACCATACTGATAGGACTAAGATAACTTAGAGAAAAAAATCACAACATATTTAATATTCAACAAAGCCAATTTGTGCAAAACACATTTTCTGGAAGAACTGGTCATTTGAAATGTTGCATTACTTAAATCCTCTGTCCTAGCACTTGGAGGTAACACATGGCACACACAAAGGCCAGACTTCCCTTGGAAAGCAGAACACTGAAAGATTTCAACAGAGAAAGAAAAATAAACAAAGGTCTCCAAGATAAACAGGTGTTGCTCCCTGAAAGGTCAATTGGTAATATTTCATGGTGAATTCTGAACTTCACTGGCATCTCAGACCACAGTTTTAACAGGTTACAAATGCACTTTTTCTTTCGCATATATTTTAGCAGCTGCAATCTGAATATGATGATGCCTATAAACAACAGAATCTGAAGACACATTAAGCAAAGCATCATAGAAGTCCAGCTTACTTACTGAAAAAGCATATGCAGTTCCAAAATCGTCTGGAACAGAAAAAAACCAGTCATGTTGCTGGCTAGCAATGCAGCACAGCCTGGACAAAAAGAGGTCTGATTATTCCTTGAACACAAAATGCTGTTGTGAATTAATGATTGCATCTCCATTTTTTTACCCTGCCAAGATGGCTTGCAAATGTGGCTTGCTTCCCATTTAAAAAATTAGTGACTTACTGACTAAATTAGGACAATCCTTCTTTAAATGCCTGCATTTTAATTTAATCTAGACTTATCAACAACAAAAAATTATTCTGAAATATTTTGATTACTTATAGCATTATTTTAATAGCAAGCCTCGTATCACACTATTTTCTAGTAAAAGCCAGCGACCACTTTAGAAACATGACATCCCACACCACTGTATTTCAGACAAAGCAGGAAATACCTGAGGCACATTTTGAGCAAACACACTCCAGCAACTTCACTGAGAGGCAGAATACTGAAATGAAAGGTGCTGAAATGCCTCCTTCATACCATAAAGTACCTGGGCCGGTTATTATATATGGGCTATTTATGCTATTTCTTTTCTTTCAGGGCTTGAGAGAATACCTATATAAGTGCACGACACTTACCAAATATCTTTTCTCATTGTGCCGTACAATGTCCTTCCTTCATGTTTACTAGACCTACATCAAGCAGCTGAAATACAAAGGTTTGTTTGGCTGAGAGGGTTTTTTTAAAGAAAAACAAAGACAAAGGAAAAAAAAAGATCAAAGCAAGCTGGGACACACTTCCAGAAAAAGCATGTTAGCTTCCTGGCTAACCTAAAGTGAAATCACTCCCGTGTCACCTCCTGAAAAAATGAACAGCTTGACAGGTAAGCCTTGCCTGTGGCAGGGCCCCAGTGACAGTATCATACAGACCATCAGAGACAGAGGTGCCTCGATATTGAATTTCCAAATGAATACAGATTGCTGTCTACTAGTCCCAGAAGACCAGGATACAGTTGAGTTTCACATGGTAACATAATGTATGGAAATTCTATTTTAAGTAACTTTTTAGAAGTTTCTAAAATGTGTTCATTATAATTTTTTTTTCTCCTTCAAAGTCTGTATAATTGAGCTCCTGGAGTTAAGGCAGTCTGTCTTTTCAGGCAGAGATTCATGGGGAAAAAAATCCAAACCTGTCAATCAAACTGTTTTCATATTTTTAAAATACACTTTTATCATTGGGTCAAATTATAGCAAAGGGTGACATCTAAGTGTCTTTGGTTGAGTGCCTGGGTGATCTGCAGAACACTGTTTTGCAGAATACTGAAGCAATCTAAAGTCATACTGATCAAAATTTTATGCAATACCATCAAGTATTCTCTCAGTGACAGCTGTTAAGTGAAACTCTGGAAAAAGAGGCGTAGGCTTAGTTTGTTCATTTTAATTTAAGGTTTCTGGTGCTAAATTTTGCTTAGGAGAAAGTATCACTATTTCTTCTATCAACTTACATCTGTCCTCACTCTAAAAGCTGTCAACCCTTTTAGCCAATCACAGCCAGGATATTTCTCCAGCTACAAGCTCTAAATTGCTGGTGTGCTCCTTGAGTTCAGTTATCTTGCAAGTCTTCCATTCCTCTCAGTCTACCTCCTCCATTTAACTCATAATGTTCTTTCTTGCTTTTCTTTGTATTATTTTTTTTCCATCCACTGATTCCACACTTGCCCTTACAAGGGAGGCACATTTCTTTCCTTAATCTGCTATGGGCCATTCCCCCACCCAAGTATCTCTTCACATTACTGTTTGTTACACTATGCTGTTTTATCAGGGAAGGAAGGGATTCACCTCACCTAACTTCTGCCAATGAAGGCATCTATGCTTGAGCTTTCCTGATGCCATTGTTGCCAATGGGGAGAACCAGATACTACTGCCAGTCTGTTTCAGACACCTAGTTTGAGAAGCAGTGAAGCACACCTTGAAGGTGCACATCTCACTCCTCTGACTAGAAGTCTACACTGCAGTGTTGGATATGAACATCTGTCTTGTCAGACACCCATGGGATGGGATGAGATGAGATGAGCTGGGCTGAGCAGACTGTACCTTGGGATCTCAACTGATACTCAGCTACCTGCATGCCATATGAATCCCACCAAGACACGCAGACCTAAGGGACTTGGCTCCCACTCCTGTCCTTTGCCTGATAACTCTAGCATAGCGGACTGCAGGAGAACAGAAAACATGACTCAGTTTGCAATAACTCACGAGAATATCCCACATATAAATACATACAGATATTTAGAAAGAGAGATGGTTTGCTTTCTGATTTTTTTTCTATCCATCCCCAGTGATTATGTCAACACATGACTACTAATGTTTGACAATGGCAACTGCCCACTCTAACCTTTCCTGCAACTGTGATGCTCTCTATCTGCCTTTTCTCTGGAGAGAGAATTCATCTTGGATCTTTTATTCCTACTTCCAAATGAATCCCATATCCTCAGCCCCATTTCTTTACCAGACACTTAACTTCCTGGCTCCTTGAACCCCCCATTTTAAAGATCAGTGCTACAGTCCCCTGCTTCTGCCCATCAACCTTGCCAAGGCTGCTAATGGCTTTCTTTATCATTCATGCCATACTTGGGGGCAGCATCGTTTTTTGAAGAGGATGTGAGGACAGCTACAGGGTGTTTCCCTCTGTCCCTTCTCTTTTCCCAGGTTGTTTGCTGCAGATAAATGAGGGAAACAAAGAATATTTCTCATCTCTCACACCATGCAGAGCTTCCAAGGTCTTTGTGCTCCCTCATACCTATTAGCTTTCAGCAGAGGTTGGATTAAGATGCTAAGCAGAGCCAGAGGAAATTTGACTGTTTTCTGAACAGTTGTTTATGGGATCACTGGCAAGTTACACAAACTTAGGACTATCACATACTCTGTGGGTGCTGAGGGAGAAGCAATCCCATAGCTAACATGAGGTCAGATCAGGAGAATAGCAGCTACTGTGCATTAGCTATGATCAGGCAACAAAAATTATTTCAGTGTTTCTCCCTTGTCAGAGAGTCAGGATAGAGGAAGCTTGAGCTGCAGATCATAGTGAATACAATGACGCTAAAAGTCCTCCCTCATTCTCGGAGATGGGAGGTGCTGCAACTTTACCCACACAACAATCCTTCTACTCCCCTTTCCCTAAAAGACCTTGTTGTATGTGCATTTTTTCAGTTTCAGTTATAATTCTTCATGGCAGAAAATCACGTGGATTTTCCCTGAGGCAGGGCTAAAGCCTACAAGAAACCCATCGTTCCTTGTGCTGTAATTGGACTGATGCTGGCTTTAACCAGGAGTCCTCCAGGCAGAGATGTCAGCAATACTCAGAGCCAGTAATGCTCTGAGACCCACAGGCAAGGCCACCCCCTTGCCAGGTTTCTGCATAGCGCTTTGTGCACCTTTCGAGGCTTTTAAGATGCTACTGTGTTGTAAAACCAAGAATACTGATGATCATAGGTAGCATCCTTCTCTCTCCTCATGCAGGCCCTCCACCCCTTTTACTAGTTAATAATTCTCTCACCCACCGTTTTCCAAAGTGTAGTACATTTGTTTGTCTTGAATTCTTCACAGCAGAGAATTTGCCTTTATCTATGTTGGTAAAGTACAATGTCAATTAACTGCACTATATAAATATTTTCTAGTAGCAAGGGCGATAACAAGAATAATGTATTTACTTTACTGTAATACAGTATTTCTAGCCTTCAAGATACAATAAGAAACAACCCAAACTCAACAACAAAACCAAAAGATTTGCAGAACCTTTAACCGTGAGGCGGAAGCCATGAAGTCACTCTGTGAAACTTTGGTAAATTAGTTACTTATATTCATAAATAGCAGTAAAAATCATTGCAAATTGACCCTCTGGAAAATACAAAGCAGAGCATAACCAGTGTAAACCAGCAGAGCACTGCTTCACATGTGTATTATAAGGGTCACAAATGGCCTTCTAGTTACTTTTTAAACAAATGCAATGTTAATACTTTCACTGCAACATTACGAATAAAGCATTTGGCCCGTAGCTAGGCATATGGCATCTGATGGCTTTTGGCTTTTTTTTTATGTTGTCATTCAGAAAATTTATGTACCATGCTCTCTGGGACTCAATCTTGATTCAACCCTTGAACGTGCAGAGGACGTAGTCCATGTAAACGACTCTGGGGTGCAGCAGTTTCCCTCAGCTTTCCTGATGTAGCCTGATGTCTCGCCTCAATACCCTCCCTACAGCAGCACAGAGCTCTTCTGGCACACGGGAGGGAGAATGGGGTGCCAGGGTCAGTGTCCATGCTTCTTTAGCACCATCTCTGTTCATGTTGCTAATGATTTCTTTGCTCTTTAAACCTCTGAGGTATCAAACTAATCAAAATAATGGTGATGATGCAAGAGATTAAACTGACAGGAGTATGAACTGCCCTTGTTTATCCAGGTGATATTACAGGAAGTGCAATGCAGACACATGTAGAGGACAAAGCCCTGTCCTTTGAATTTACAGCCTGAATAGAAAACGCTTTGTGAGACCACTATATCTCTGTCTAAAATATATTGTTTAATTTAGGACCATCTGAGTGACACTAGTGGCCCCTGATATATAAGTGGTCAGGTTAAGTGACCTCTATGTACCTTCTTGCCTGAAGCTCAGAGCAACAGCAAGTGGAGGTTTTTGAATGGATCCCATTTATTATTCTTTTAATTGCCTACTAATATTTCTTTCACTAGGAAAGACTAACAGAGCTCTTCTGTCCACAATGTCTTCTCAACTATCCAAAACTGCAATTCAGCCAAAACACATATGGGTTCTTCAGTTCTCTAGAATGAAAAAGAAAATGGACAGAGATCCAGGACATTCCTGTTCCTCATATAGCTCTGCAACAGACCTTTGGCATGTAATTTAAACTGTCTATGCCTTGACCTCCCACATGAAATGTTGTGATTATACTTTCTTTATCCCAGAATTTATTAATCTTGCTTAGTCAGGCTGTTCTCTGTTTACAGGGTATGTCCAGCATCATAGGACCATGACCTGGGCCTGCAGATAACACAGGATTGCACAAGGTTGAGGAATATATTTTTCCCCCTGTAAAAATCAAAGCCAAAGCCGAGTAAAATAAGCAAAAAGAAATCGATGATTACAACTTCCTATGGAATCGCTGTCTATCTGAATGTGGAGAAAATAGCAAGTTTCCTTTAAAAGCCCTTGCAATGATATTCATAGTCTGTCAGGTGTAAATTACAGCCTGTATCTCATCTTGTTCTATCTACAGCTCCTTTCCTAGTCACGCATTGCACCACCATATAAAAATATTTCCTGCATGTGATCAAGTGAGTATGGGCACATAAGATGCAAACAAAATACGAGACTTCAAAAAAAATGTTTACTGGCATCTTAACAGGAAACTAAAAGTTTATAAACATAGCATTTCTCACTGATTTACAATTGGGCTTGGGAACACAATTCAAATAAATCTATGAAATATCTTCTTTAAGAAGTTCCAGAGAACTGAGATAGCTAAAAATAAATGACAGAAAGAAATAATAATCCCAGGAACATGATTATATTGTACAATCACAGATATAGTAGATCACTTAAATTAAGTCCTGACCATTGTAGAGCTGCTCAGTGGAATAGCATGGGAAAGAGACTTTTCATCCTTTTTTCCCCAGTGTTTATACAAGACCTTCTGATTGCATATGTTTTATGACACCTAATAGATTATTTCAGGCAAATATCTAAATAGTAAATATACTAAATTATATATATACGTACAAACGAATATACTAAACACTGCAGAAACTTGGTTTCATCTACGCTCATCTTTGAAACAATTAACTCCTCCCTGAGTCCCATGGGTTGGTGACACTGTAAAGTGCATCACTGACACACAGTGAAGCATCACTAAGTTTGGGAGGAGTCACCAGATGGAGATGTAGTGCACTGTTGTGTTAGTCCATATTTCAGAGTACAAACAAGATTTCAGCCTTGGTGGAAATTCAATGTTCTTAATCTTCTTTAGGAAAACTGTGGCTAGGGGCAAGGAGGCAGCATATTTAGTTAAATTACATGTCCAGAAATGCCTGAGCTAGGAAATTCTTTCTTTAAAGTTAGCAACTCCCTGTCATTTAGGAATAAAAAGTCTTAATTGTTAAGCTATCTATACAAAGACTACACCTAAGGTTTACTACTGATTAGCTCTCCAAATGCTTATCAGTCTGTGAAGACTTGATGTCTGTCACAGCTCAGAGAGAGAAGCAGTAGTTTTCTAGATGATAATCCAACACCGTTGTGGGGCACTAAAGTTAGAGATTTGCTTCTTCAAATAGTGCATGAACAAAACATCTTTGTATGATTTCTCAGTGAATGAAAAGAGATGTCGTATCTGCTATGAATGACTGCAGATCTGAAAAATCTACAAGCAATTTTCTTGTACCAGAATTTTCTGTTGTGTCTGGCACAGTTTTTTGTACTTTCTAGGATAAGGCAATCAAGCTTTGACCTTTAGCTTCCTAGTAATCAACATTTGGTCCAGTAAGTTCAGTTTAATTGAAGTTAATTCATGTTTCTAAGGGAAGTTTAATGATGGCAAGATTCATGCTCCATCTCATCTCAGTGGTACCAAGAGTCATGTATGCAGTTCCATCGCTGAGAATGGTTTGGCCTCTGTTATCATTAATTGAAGCATATTAAGAGACTTAGCAGAAAAAAAACCCAAATTTGAAATGTCAAGAGACAGATCCATCCAGTCTCATATCCTGTAGTTATAATATACCTTTATTACAGTTAATTAGGAGATATTGTTCCTGGTGGAAGA
Organism: Calyptomena viridis; assembly: GCA_013390005.1. Lineage (NCBI taxonomy): Eukaryota > Metazoa > Chordata > Aves > Passeriformes > Eurylaimidae > Calyptomena > Calyptomena viridis. The sequence continues at coordinate 10,528 of WEIV01003320.1, forward strand.
GCATCTGACAGTTTTTGTGGGCGATTAAACATATAACAAAATTTGATGCCTTTGTTGAATGTGGGATCTGTTTATTGTGACTGTACAACTCTATCTACAGTATCATTCCCATTACATAGCAAAACAAAAGAAAGTCACAGGCCAGAAATATTTCCCTTGCCTCACAATGCTTTAATATTCCCTGCTGCCTTCTTAAACTTCCTGCTGGTGGCCCCTTAGGACTCCAGCACACGATGCAGCTCATATTGAGGAGGGATTCAGAGTCTTCTCACAGGGCTTCAGCTGAGGATCTGAGCCACATCAGATCCTACATGAACAGCAGATAGAGGAAAAGGCTGAGGGAAAACAATATTCCAGGAACTGACCTCTCTGGAAAAACAGCAAATTTGGGCACAGAATCAATGATGGCTTCAATACCATTTGTGAAAGAGTAATCTTTGATTTATTAGAGGAGTGCTATTAGCTGGAATCCTTTCCCCATACATTACAAAATACAAAAAGCAGAAACCCAAGCTGAAGGCATGAGCTCAGCTTTTGCTAATGCCGATAAGTTTTGCTCACACTCATTGATCTATGGCTGTATATAACCTTAAAATATGTTTTGTTCGGCTGCCTGAGATCATTGCTCACACTCAGAATACAAGTGGCAGGATTGGTTTTATCATTGAAAAGTAAGCAGTGCATGTCTCCTGCCTGAAAAGTAACCAAATTAACACTTGTGAAGTAATCTTTTAATAAAAAAAAGTAGCATAATTGGCTCTAAATTACTTGTACTAGAAAAAGTCTTGGTTTTCACAAACTCTATGCACACTGGTTTCCTAAATGCTTGTTTACTCTGAACTGCAACAATTGTGATAAATCATTTGCTATTTACTCGTTAGTGCAACAACATACTCTGGGCAAAGATATTTTTTGTTAATTATTTATTTATTTTTAAAAGCAAAACCACTCTTTTAACACATTTTTCCATTCTCACTGATGGATATTATCTCTGATATGTGATCCAGTTACTTAACTACCTCTCACTACTTCTCCCATGAATTGTTTATACAGCAACCTCACATCATAATTTACATATCACAGGAAAGATCAGAGGTGCGGTTTCAGTAGCTTTATCGCTTTCAGCCACCGATGCACATCCCAGAAAGCAGAGTGTCTGGTTAATCCAGAAAGGGACTTCTTGACTGCCAATAGTATTTAAACATTAATGGTACAGTTACAACATATTCAACCACTCAAAACTTACCTCCCCATTGTCTTCAATAAATATAATACCTAACAAGATATTTATCTTTTCATAGAAATTTTCCTGCCATAGGAAAATCACAGAGCTTTACTGTATTCTGTTCAGCTGTTGCAGACTTGATCTAAAATAATTAGACAAGGAACAAATGCACAAAGGAAAAAAGTTGGCAAGAAGGGAAACATGCTTAGAAGCAGAGTAACTCAAAGTATCACAGAAGAGCTGGAGAAGACTTGGGGCTGGACATGGCATTTGCTCTCCAGACTCTTACTTAGCGCCCAAATGAGTCAATGGCTTTAACTGCAGGTTTCACGGTGATTTAAAGCTCCTGTTTAGGTGTATTCCAGATTATTCTTCACCCATTGAATGAAACATTAAAAAAATGACATCAGCGTAACTCTCACTGAGAGGAGCATTTCCACCAAGAGCACTCTAGCAACATTAAATCATACAATCACTAAGGATCAGGGCACAGGAATTAAAGGGAAGCCAGAACCACATTACAGTCAAACACCAAAGCATTTCCTTGCACAAAGCACTGCTGCCTCCAGATGTCTTCCCAATAAGCAGACCAATAGTCCTGTGCCTTCAAACCGAGTTGTCCAACATACGATTGGCGGGAACAAACATTGCAGGTACCAAATCTTTTTACCTTTGATTGTCCCTTGCAGTGAGAGACTACGCACATGAAATTTCAGAAATGCAAACTCAGTTTAGAAGAAATTGGGAGTCTGAGATCTGGAGTAGAATTATTAACAAAAATAGCCCTCTCAAAAAGTGCCTTATGCAAACACAGTAACATCCCTCAGGTGCCTTCGGTGCAGTACCCAACCCAGCACCTTTCTAGCAATACGACAAACCCACAAAATCCCTACCACCACAGAAGGCTTGAAGAGAAAGAAGGGGCTGACAAAACTAATGGGCTATTGAGTCAGTATCCTTGGAGTCACCAAGTGAATCTCAGTGAAGAGTGATTGAAACTGGTTATATTCCATAGCCCAAGATCACATTATATAGTGCAATAGCCAGCAGTCACAGTGACAGAGAGAAAGGCAGATTAAGCACAGCTGTACCCTCAAGTCCAAGGATAGCCTAGTGGGCAGGCAGGAAAATCAGAGCTGTTCTTGCCTGTTTTAAAGAGAGCATTTTGTTTTCGAGCCTGTCAGCATGATCTTTCTTGAACGCATTATGTTTCCTGACATGCTACTCTGACATTTTGGTTTAGCAGTACAAAA
>WEIV01003320.1:14490-37336 GCA_013390005.1 Calyptomena viridis
TAACCGGGTTGGTGAAGCAAAATTATGATCCTATACTGTGTTTAGTAAGGCTGTAAAATGTTATAATTTCCAATTAGAGAGAAAAGCCCTTTCTCTCTTTTTTTCTTTCCAGTAAATTATTCTTGGTCACTTGTTCCCCCACAAAAATTGTCCAGTGTCTTTGTCTTGTAGAAGTTGTGGGGTTTTTTCCTCTTTTTTTTCCTTATTTTTTTCCTTATTTTGTGTGAGTTTAAATTAATTTATTATAAGGCTGAAAATTGGCAGAGATCCAGACACAACAATCTGAAAAACGTTCATACTAAAATTCAGAGGTGGGATTCCTTGTTTATTTTATCTCAGAGCCTCCCTAAAAACTTGGTCCTGCAAAATGGAGCATAGCTGATGCAAAAGTGGGCATGTAATCCAGTTCACTTTAAATTTGAGGAAAAAGACTTCAGACATTTCTGTTGCTGCAGTCATAACCCTGACTATGAACAAAGGCTAGAGCCATTATTTAAGAAAATCATAATTTTGCATAGCTGCTTTCAGCAGTGAATCACATTGTGAAATAACATTTTTGCCCTTTATCACATTTGTTTTTCATCAAATCTGGATTTCCAAGGCGTTTGATATCCTTACTACTGCTACACAGCTTTAATATCTGCATTCTAAGGTGCTGAAAAAGTCTAACTAAGCTCGGAGGTAAAAATAAAGACAAAAGTCCAATGTCATTGTATACTAAATTGTACCACAATGGAGTATAATATTTCTGCTAAGTCTGGGGTGGGAGGTGTGTGTGTGTGTGCATGTGTGTGTGTGTGAAGTGACTATGAAGTTGGAGAAAGTTAACAAATAACACCAAAATATGATCACTTCTTTCAGTTGATGCCATTTCCTTACCACACTGCATTGGGCAATTGCATGAAGACTTTAGCAATAAATATGGAATCAGATAACAAGTCAAAATTGCAGGCTATTGCGTGCTGCACAGGTCATGCTCTAACAATTAAGACGAAAGTGAATTATGAACAAGATGGTGAGGGGAGGAAGAAGAGCACAAGGAAAGAGGCAACCTGGTATCTGAATGGTGCCCCTGTACAAACTGTGCCACCACAGAATCGATGAACAAACTGTTGGAAAACAGGGATTCCTGGCTTCATAGTGGCAGGTAAAGTTTATCTCTGGCCACTTTCACAATACCATAGACCTTAAAATACTAACAGTTTCTCTGTTCCCATTATGCTCTTCTGGCACTAGTCCTATGTCTTAATAGAGCACACCTTTGGTCCCAGGCAGGAGCACTCTCTCATACCTAGCACATAATACTTAGTTTTACACTCAGACTTTGCCTATACTCAGCCTTCATTTTCCTTCCTTCTGTGCGAATTACTTCCTCCACATCTGTTACAGTCCCTTTGCCCTCTCACAAAGCACAGTGCTTACGCTTTTCCAAGTTTGCCAGAAAGAGGTTGCTAAGCTCCAAGTGCACCAAAAAGTACAGAACATGCCTTCTTTCTTGCCTTTCCATACGCCTGGAATACCCCCCTTCTTTCCCACCGTGGTACATCAAGTACCTTCCCTTTCTTTCAGAAAACTGAGAATCCATCTGTTCGGCAAAGCACTCCATCTGCAACAACAGCAAGTCCAGTGATGTGCTGCCAACATTTCAACAAAGGGCTCCTCTAAACCCATTCCCCTGAGTCAGTAACACAGCCCACATCTCCAGAGTGGGGATGCTCGCAGACAGGAGGTGTGTGTGGGACAAGCAGGCTCTATTCATTTGGTTTTCCCATTTCAACAAAATGCTTTCCCATACCCAAGGAAAGACGCAGCACTATTTGGCAAATGCATTTCTGTTACATGCCTCCTACCAGAAGTGTTAATACTTGGATTCTAGGAAGAGAAAACAACAACAACAAAACACAAACAACAACAAAGCAAACAAACAAAGGGACAAAACCACCACTTTGTTCTAACAGTTGCAGAGTGTGCACCTGGACAAAATACCTGGGATGAAGATGGTAGGGAGGGATCTGAATCCCTTTGAGGGACTTCTCAGGACCATATCTGTGTCAAGGAAATTAGTGAAAGGGCCTCAGTTTCAAAGAAGGAAATAATGTCAAATTTTTCTGTCAGCAGGAACTAGTGAAGTGCTGAACTTTGCAAACACAACTGGTAAGTCTGGGGACAAGGTTAAGGGTAGAAATCTCAACAGTTAAGGCAGCCAGTTTTTCAGAAGGCAAGTGTACAGCACTTTTCCCATTCATTACTTCTGTATCAGGTCTGAATACATCTCATACAGTTTACAAATACATATATGCGTTTATATATATAAATGTATGTGCATTAGACAGTTGCATTTACAAACTTTGGCTACTGCCTTTGCTTCTTCATAAGCTATCCTGTCTCAGACACTTTAAAAGTCCAGGCTTCATAGCTTTCCATATGTGATTATACAGCGTATGGAGTGATCTGACTGCACGTACTTTGCTTTATCCACTTTTTCTGTTTATCAGCTGCACAGCATAAGATTTACGACAGGTTGCAATCACATATAAAAGGCCAGCTGATAAATTACATTAAAATCCTAAAGTTTTCAAAGGTGACAGTGCCAATACAACACATTATTTGCTGTTTTTTAATTGGCAATTTCTTAAATCATTTCAGGGTCTGCTTAAAAAACAGGAGAACTTTCTTACACTTTGGAACACATGATCTATACCACTTCAACTCTCTTATCTTGATGTGCTCTTTCAATAAGGAAAATTAAACCAAACCATTTCAGTGTTGAGTTTAGCAGATAATTTTTGTTGGTTTTGAAGAATAAAGAACGTAAGATTAGCAGGAGTGGGTGCCATCACATAGCTTAGTTCGATAGCATTAAACTATAATACATGTGCAAATTATAAAACTAAATAATCTCTTTTGTACGCTAGGAAGCAATTTAATAAATACGATTTTTTTCTACTTCAGCTGACACATAAATGGCAAAGTGTCAAGTCTCTTACCTAAATATGCAGGCAGCGCTAATGTGTCTGTCCCATAACAAGTTCTTCCAGAGAGAAATCCTGATACTTATCTAGCAAAGCACAACAGCACATTTTGGAGATCACCCATCTATAGCAAAACACTTCGGAACAGGTTTATGTTTAAAGCATTTATTGAGAACAGGAAAAGATTAAGCATGTGCTCAGTTGGTCTGTTGAATGTGGCCCGTTTTAGGCTTCCACAGCTCTGCAATGCTCAGAGCTGTCCTGCATAGACACCCTGCTGGCTCCAGCACCCCGGGTCCTGTACAAAATAGGTCTAAGGAAGATGCCATATGAAAATAACAAAAGGCAAATATAGTCCAAATGAAAGCATCACTGGGAATTCTCTTTCCAAGCCAGGAAAGACAAAAGTTTTTGAAACAGAGGGCTGACATAGTCCAGGAGAGCTGGAGCACTGCTGACTCAAAGCACAGACATATACAGCCCCAGAAATCGTACCAGCCAAATTGGTAAAGCATGATGGAATAGTTGGAACATAAGGATCATTATCTCCTTTTTGCAAACAGTAAAACAAATGCAGACAAAAACCGCAAAAGTTACCTGCTAATGACCTGCTAAAACAAAGCTATGACAGGAATTTGAAACTAATCCAGATCTGCTGAATTCTAGCCTGATTCCCCAACCATCAGAACAACATCCCTCTTGGCTTTGAAATAAGCATTCAAATCACAATTAAAGCAATTTATATGTCCATCATGTTAGCAAGACAAGAAAGTAAAAATGCTTTATAAAGAATTGTCCCAAGTTATTTGTCACAATGGAGATGAGCTGAACCAGTAAAGGTGAGGCAGGGAGTTTGACACTCACAAGAGCATTTTCCTGTTCCAAAGAGGTGTAAGTTAATTGCCTTCTCATTTTTTTCTATTTTCTTCAAATCTCTTAAAATCCCTGTAATGCATCCAGCCCAGTTTCACTTAGTTTTGATCCTGGCAAAGTATCTTATCAAGTCTTCTCCCTAATCTGTACTCCTAAATTGATTGCATGGCACGGAAAGCCAGCTTGTTTTCCCAGAGTGAGTTTTTGTAATCTGTTGTGCTCTCATCTGGTTAAAACTGTGTGAACAAGAATACAATATCCCATACAAAAAGCCCACTTTGTCTTTTGGAATGAAAAGCTTCTGCCCTCACTGATATAAATAAGTGAGCAGGAACACAAAGCCATCAGCCCTAACTTGAAAAGGGAGGGGTTATGTTGGGTCATAAGTGGTCCAATAAGTTTACGAGTGGGATGGTTTATACCCCATGACTTTGAAAAATTCTCTATTTTCAGTCTTGTGAAGAGATATTCATCATACAAGCCAAGCTGAACCTACATGAGAGAAACTAGCTGAGTTTTGTTTCCTCTTAGCTTTCACACTTCAATTCTCCTCTTCTAGCTGTGTCTGCTGCTCTGCCACTTTTTGGTCTCATGGTGCACCTTATGTCCACTAATCTTGTGGTTCTTCTTTCCATGGATGCCATAGCTGACTGCAGGAATGAAACCTGGTGATCTAGTCTTAAGTTTCTATGGGGCTACCACTGCAACATCTTCCTTCGCAAACGCTGCTTGCAAAGAGGAGGGAAGATGCCATCGAAATGCGTAAGTGGAACTGTCTTGTACTAAAATTCAGTGGTGATCATGCTAGTCTGACCCTGTAAGCTGACCACAAGCCTGCAAACTGAGAACATAAGTATTGCTGATAGAAGCAAGACAAGTAACACAAGAAATATCCCTGTGTGAGCTCCAACAATGAAAGTGTCAAATTTCTCTTACCTTCCTCTGTATGAGAAAAAACTATTTCCCAAAGGATGTATTTATTTCCAAAAGCACACATTAGGACTGAAGCTGGACACCAACACTGCATGCAATTAAAAGTGTTGGCTGCAGCACTATTTCATCTCCAACATACACCTGAAGGATCCATCCTTCTCATTTTTTCTCCAGCCCTTAAATATCCCAGCACTCCAATGCAGTATGTTGCAGTCAAGCCTATATAAACTGTCTCCTAATAAATACAGGCATGTGTGTGTGCACATGCACATAACTAGCAGATCAACCAACAAACCAACCAACTTACCAGCAAGCTAACACTGTATATTTATACTTAGCCTCCAGCTTGCTCAGTATCCTACTTCAAATTATCTTTCTTCAAATATTTTCTTCACATTCCCTCAAACTTTTTTACTGCTTTGAGTCTATGTAGAGCTGCTTCTTCACAAGGCAATTTTGTTGCTCAGTTAACTATCACATTAATCAGGTGAATGTGTCTCCCTAGTATATCTAACAATTGCTCATTAAATCAGGTCTCCAGTACTGAAAAATAATTAAAAACCTGTTTCCAATAAACAAGCTATAAAGGCATTAAGGACAAAATAGTATGTAGGAAATGTATTGGAAACACAGGGACAAAAAATTCTGACCAGGCATAGGCTGTGCAGATTTACCTGAATACCACAGTAATTGCTCATAGTGTCAGGCTAATAATAAAAAGAAAGTTATAAATATTCACTTCAAATTAACAACAAATGTATTGCGGCTGAACACAGGCTCCTTTTATGTTTGCTTTCTACAAATAGTGATGCAAAGCAAATTCAAAGCTTGTATACTCCATGATTTGCTTCCAGAACAGGAGGTATAATTGATATGGGATTTACATAGCTTGACGAAGCAAAGGAAGCCAGGCTCCCAAAATCTTTTGGATCCAGCACACAAAGTTAATTACACAAACGTTAAAGGAACTGTACCGGTTCCCTCAACTTTCTTCATCTACCACTGTACACAAGGATACCTAATTACAGTTTGCCAGCAACTGAGGTGATGAGAGAAATCTGCCATCAGGCAACTCAAACAAATATAAACCAGAGATAATAATACTTCCATTGAAAGAACAAGAGACTGAATTTGTTGAGTAACTGATTCACTTTGGTTTAATTGCTACACACAAAGTGTAATGACACAGTGAGATCTTGGTGACCAGATAAAATATGTCATTTTCTCCCCACCCAGTGAACCATGCAGCACTGAACAGATGAGTCACCTTCCTCTGCCTGCATTAAAGGAGAACAACTGGAAAAGATTTAAAATTTAATTTGTAAATTGAGCGATTTTAAATCAGCTCCAAGTCAATCACCCCATCTCCAAGTCAGCCACTGATGGCAGTGACAACTTAGCAATAATGAGCATTAATATTTTGCAATTCTTCTATATGTGTTTAGCTAGGATTGTGGTAGTTAATCTACTGTTCCACTTAATTAAATACTGTTAAAATTATACTTTAAACTTCATCTCATATCTTGCTAGTACAATTACAATATATAAGTCTCCATTTTATACCAGTGACTAATTTTCTCTCTGGCAGTGTAATTTCTTGTTACGAAGCATTCATCTCCAAGAAGGCAAGGTGTGCTGAGTGCTCTTAATACTAAGGCAGCCACTTGTTGTGGTCAAACCACGGTCCTAGAATAATGAATCAGTAGCTGTCTTCCCCCTGAAAGCCTCAGTATTGGATCCAAGAAGGAATTCCTTGGCGTGTGACAGAAGTCATATAAATATATTATACATATATATAGTCTTGGAAGGGTACTCCTAAGCCATGAGTGTGCTAAGCAGGTGTGTGCTGAGGACATCCTACCATCATGCAATGCAGCCAGTGAACAACTAGTGGAACCAGTTTAACTATAGAGAAAAGCAATGACGAGAAAATAGGGAGATGATTATCAAAGCCACAGAATTAGCAAATAACAAAAAAAGGAAAAAACACACTCACTATAGCTGAACTCCCCCCCCTCCTCTTGAAAGCAGATGATTCTTGTAATATAGTAGAAAGAAAAAGGAACGGAGGCCAGCCTGACAAGGAAGGTATGGATAGAAGTGAGATACTAATCCTGATTTTGTATCTGAGTGCTCTTCACACATTACTGCAAGGTTTAGCTCTGTATTACAAGCTTACTCAACACTTACTCGACAGCAATTTCTCAGTCACACTGTGCATTAAATCAGACAGTGTTCTCCTAGGTATTGTTTTATGTCTGTACTTCACGTGTAAAGATACTCTGTGATGACTTTTGGGTAATCCTATCCTCTGCAGAAGGCATACATATATCTGTAAGCATTACTTAAACACACACATAGCATATGTGTGTATGTAAGCAAAAGAATGCATGACTGCATCTCTTCTTATATTTGCTGTTCATTAACATGAGCGAAAAAAGCCTTTCAAAGGGGATCTAAATCCACTGCTTTTGCAAATTATCGATGTCCTATTGAATAAGTGCTAATCATCATTCTAACCTGCAATATCTTGAGAATATTGCAATTCTGTGCAATGGTTACTTAGAGATTAAAGCATGTAGATGCATAGGGTATTAGACGTTTTTAAACAAAACAATTATTTTTACCTATATTTGTTCAACAAGTAGGTAAAGGGAAAACTATTGAAAATGCAATATGATTTAAAGCTTGAGAGTACCGTGTGTGTGTAAAACTTCAATGTTTTTGTCATGAAAATGCTTCAGAAAGGTTTTGTGGAAAAAGACTAATTGTTTGAGCCTCTCCAAAATTACAATCTTGGCTGCTTACAGCTAAACTATAACATTTTGTTTTGAGAAGCCAGAGTTCTATTCCTCAAAAGCTTTATTCAGTAGCCAAGAAAACCAATGTTCTGAAAGTAAGAGTGAAACTTAACTGATCTGGTCACAATTATTTCATCGTCTTTTATAAGCTTACAACAATCTGTATATGGTACTGATAAACAGCCCTTGCTGGCTAAGTAATTAAGACTGATGAAATCCATTTGGCCTTTACTGTATATGTTTCTTGCAGGAAACATCAGTTTTCACAGCATTTTTTCCTTCTCCTCAGGAAGACAGAACTGTGCAAAACCTGTCCCAAATGAAAAGGGAAAAAAATCTTTAGTTATAAACCCAGATGTTTCAACAATAACAGTTTCTACTTGAGGACAGAAACATTTATTCAGATGCCACTAGCTTTAGAAAAAAATGTAGACTTCCTTCACACTTCTAAGTTTTTGACCCTTATTCACTTCTCAGGCTGTTTTGTATCTAAAACAGTGTTACTGGAGTGTGTCTTGTGATGCAACCCACTTGAGAATTAAGGAAGTTTCAGCTTTTTCTTATTCTCCTTGATCAGACATGTTTGTCTTATTTCCAGACCTTTATTATAGAACAAATCTATTGAAGCCCATTGAGGTGGTTTTGACTGCGATAATTTTCTTTGCAGTAGCTGGTATGAGCCTATGTTGCAAACTTGTGCTGAGAAGAGTGTTGATAAAACAGAGATGTTTTTGTTACTGCTGAGCAGTCCTGACACAGAGTCAGAGCCTGTTCTGCCTCTCACCCCACCCCACCAGCAAGTGGCCTGGGAATGCACAAGGAATTGGGAGGGGACACAGCCTGGACAGCTGACCGCAAATGACCAAAGGGACACTCCGTACCGTATGGGTTCATGCTCAGCATACAAAGTGGAGGAAGGGAGGGACATTCGGAGTGATGGTGTTTGTCTTCCCAAGTCACCATTACACACGATGGAGCCCTGCTTTCCTAAAGATGTCTGAACACCTGCCTGCCCATGGGAAGTGGTGAATAAATTCGTTGTTTTGCTTCCATGCATGGCTTTTGCTTTACTTATTTAACTGCCTTTATCCTAAACCACAATTTTCTCACTTTAACCCTTTGGATTCTCTCCCCCATCCCACCAGGAGAGGGAGTGAGTGAGCAGATGTGTGGGGCTTAGCTTCCAGATGGAGTTAAGACACAACATTCGTACAAAACCTAGTGTTCATATTCAATGTATACATATTCCATCCTTTGCTGTAACATACTATAAAACATATTATGTGTTAAATTGGGGATCATTCTCTCATGCTATAAGAAATTCTGACATACAAAGTTTGTTTAACCACTCTAAATCAAGTCAAATTTATTGACTATAACATTAAACATTTTGTTGATCTACAAAGAGAATTTAAGTTCATAATATATTTCATGTTGAAGTTTTTTTTAAAGTTTATAAATTTTCTGCCAAAAGTGAAAAAGAAAAAATAATCAAGTAGAAATGTGTAACTTTTAACTTGCAAAAGCACATCTGGGATACTTCATTGTAAAATTGCTTGAAACATTACTGTATTTCCAACAGCATGAGTTTTAATTCTCAGTTTTTCACGAGATTTTTTAATCTTGACTTAAATAACTTGCCGAAGAAAATCTTCTGGAGAAAAAGTATTGCAAAAGCTCACTGTACAAAAGACATACTTTCACTAAGATGTACATTACTAGAACAAGCAAGAAGAGATGCTTATATTTATATGGAAAAGCAGATCTATCTGTGGCAATAATTATATTTATTAGACTTGAGCTTATTTTCAGCATGAATGCAGGTGTGTTTTAATATTCCAAACAACCACAGAATACTTTTATTTGCTTTGTTTATTAAAAAGAGAGGAAAACACTGCAAATAAATCTTATTCATGGATACAGATAGCTCATAAAAGCAGTGAGCTCCCAGCACATGTTTTCTACTGGGTATTATAAAGCAAATGTATAAAATGCATGGTTCCAAAGAAAAGTATATGACTTTGCAGCTCACTGAATCCTTTCTTTAGCAACTTTTCCATTTCTCATTTGTGCAAGTAAATGAGAGCAAACCCAGTATATTTTGAAAACAGACAGAGCATTTCCCATTTATTTAAGAGTTAGATGAAAACAGGAAACTACATAAAAAGAACAGAACTTACAGAAGCACAGAAAAACACAGGCTGGGGGGCATCTTTGTCAGTTATTTGGTGCAATCCCTTGCTCTGTGGCCAACTCGGATCTGGTTGCTCGAGATTGTCAGGTTTGAATATAACCAAGAATGGAAAGTTCACAGCTTCTTTGTGCAACCTGCTCTACTGCTTGACTACATTACTGTGATTTTTTCAGAAGATAACAGCTGAAGATAACAGACAAGGCCAAACAGACTCAGTTGTCCTAGTTTCGTCTTGTATATCATCTGCTCTATCAACACTCAAAAATCTAAAGTATTTCTTAGAAAGACAAAATATATAGGTGATGTCCAAACAGTAGCCAAGCCAGCTGACAGATTACTGTCTATTTCAAAGGACTTTTGATCAGGTCCTTGTTTTACACGTGTACTTGAATGAACAGTAAGAAAGGCAGGAGGAGGGGAAAGATTGACTATATCACAAAGCTGTTTAGTTCAGGTATCTCTGCTTTCAGTTTAAAGATTTTTTCATAATTGGAATTTAAGCATCTCAGTCCTTATTATATCAGAGGTTATACACTAATGGCTTCAGAAATAAGTATCTAAATGTCCTGGTACATAATTTGGTTTAAGATGAAATGGTACATTACATCTATCTGTTCTACAGCAGGAGTGGAAATCTTTAGATTTAATTTGCTATTTTGTTCTTTCCTGGTTAGTGTACCCAGTGACCAAAGTATTGTGTGTACAAATAACTGGTAAGTGGGAGAGAGCACATTGCTGACAAAGCACTGATCACTGAACTCTTATTAAAGTTCTAATGTTTAGATATGTCTTAACTTTCAGCTTTCAGCACTGGAATTCATCTATAACTGTGTACCTTTATTCTTCAAACATTCCATGATTTCCCTTGAGACTATAAAGAAAAAGAAACTGTTTATACATGCATCAGATTCAGAAATTGATTCACTTTCCAAACAGAAACATGAACTAATAGGACACACACGTATAGGATTCACATATTCTGTGGCTTTAAGGTAAGATGATAAAGTCATAAAATGAAGCTCCCTGGAGACACTGAAACCCAGCAGAGCATATTAGAGCATATTTTCTAAGTAATTTGTTATTTTTTATCCAATACAATACATACTTTGAGTCAAACTTAGAATAACATGATTACTTCTGTCATCAACACATAGTGATTTGACTGCATTTTAAAAAGTCGGCTACCAAATAGAGAATTTGCAAGAATTTTTTCAAAAACAACAAAAAAATCTCTCAACACAAAGCAAACTCCATGTTTCACTGTTCCTTTCAAGCAAGAAGTGCATTCACTAGCTATTAGATATGAAGTGGCTCTAAGTCATTAATATTTCACTTTTTCAAGGCTCTTATTTTTTTCCCAGAGTTTCCAGGGCAGTCAGCCAGCAACATTTGCTGTGTGACAGACATCTGCAAGAAATGCGAACACATACAAAATTCCAGCTTTCAGACTACTCAAGCTAAATTACTAACTTGAAATTTCAATATAAGCTTGCTACTGTAGGCAGCAAAAACACAGCACAAATAAAGGCAATCCTCTGTCCTAGAGATTGTATTAGACACAACTAAAATAAGCCGCTTTTGAAAGAAAAAGTTCTCTTCTGCTGATTTCCCTATTTCTTTTACTAAATATTCCTTGAGTTTGCTGCACCTTCTGCAATACTGTAGTAGAGTGAAAATTTGACTACTAAATGCATTTATTAGTAAGTAAATTAGTAAAAAGGAGGAGATTCTTCTGTTATTTTGATACATTTAGATTAATGAGGGATAAAAAGTGGATTTAGTGGAAATAGACGGTCTGACACTTGAAGACATGGACATGACAACAGGAAAGGTGCATTGTGCTTTACAGTTTTCTCTAGCAACTAAGTGGATGAGCAGATATCACAAATATCCTGATGAAAAGGGAGATAACACCTTGAAAGTAAGGACAAAAGATCTTCATATGATTTCTCAGGAAGAGAGCTTCCAGTGAAAGAGGTAGATCACAGAAGACTGAGAAATGTAACCATTGTACTGACATCTTTGGTTGGCTTGAAATGAAAGACATATTAGCTCCCTAAAAGCTCTTAAAACCTTTCTTAGTTAAGGCCCTACGAACTTAAAATTATTTTGAAACAACTGGCTTTATGGCAAGGCTGACCTGGGAACTGGCCTGTAGCAGTTCCTCAGTTCTTTCTGCAGACAGAAATTTCAAGCTCACACACCGAGAACACACCAAGGCAAATCAAGACAGGGAATACTCTCAGAAAGACTACTTACCAGTGACAAAATGTAAACCAGAAACATAGCACTAGATGACATAAGACAAATCAAGTAAGAAGAAATAAATTTGAGAGTTAAAACTGAAGACATAGAGCAGACACTCTCCAAATAAATCAGGTCACTCATGCTTGAGGTATGGAGGGAGGATCCCATGTCTTTTCGGAGTTCAACAGAAAGATGGAATATGAGGAGGAGAAATCCCCAATGAGACGTGAGAATGATGAGAAGAGGACAAAAATACAAAAGTTAAGGGAAGAGAAAAGGTCAATAAGATTGGAGTAAAATTAAAGCAATATGCTTCTGAGTATTCTTACAGTTATTACATAAATTGCATACTTTATCTACCAGTTAGAGGGCTGTTTAAAGAACTGTGTTATTGAAATCAATATAAAACTGTCAAGGTGCTCCACAAACGCAAGCATGGGTAATGTACCTGCCCTGCAACACTTACCATCAATTTGAGCTTGGTAAATCTCATCCATTCAGCCATAAATAACTGCCCAAACCTCTGCCAGATCGGCACTATTTCCAAATTTCAGCTATATTTACACACCCACAGTTAGCGGCTGACAAGTCATATATGAGGGAAATTGCCTCCCTCTAAAAAAGAGCTGCTGTCAGAGCTGTTCTGTTCCACATGGAATAATTCAAAGGAGTTGTCATGAAAGAGCAGCCATACCCAGAACAGTTACCATAATAGACATTTTTACTCAACACCTATTGCAGTATTTTTGCACTACTTTTGTTCAATTGCTCAATGTTAGGTACCAAAAATATGTTTTCTTTCTTTTTTTTTTTTAAACTCCTCGTAACTTCATTAAGCTAGCAGAAAAAAAAAATAAAAAAAGATCAAAAGAACCAGAATAGAGTCAATGGGTCTACTGTGAACCAAACTCTTTCCTGAGATCCAGGCAATGTTCTTATGGTAAAACCTCAGACACAGGCAGGTTGGTATTTCCAGAGATGAGCCATGTCTACCTTATTAGTTTCCGATAAGCATTGTCAATGCCTGAAAAGACAGGGATGAGATAAGCAGTCTCACGTTATGTCTTGGTGCTGCAAAGCTGGTGGACAAGAGTAGGCAACTCCTCACATTTCAGTAGCTGCCACCTTCACACCCAATTCTGGAAAAAAACGCAGCTCCTTGTCTAGGAGGGCTCTCCATTTTCTAAATATTTTTCCCTCTTCCTCCTTCAGAATACCAAGAAGGTGAGGAGGCATAACTGAAAATGAATGGAGAGGTCAGACTGCCTTTCATGAGCTGGAGTGATAAGATGCTGGTGGTGACAAGACAAGTCTGCAAGCTCCAGGAGATG
Source organism: Calyptomena viridis (assembly GCA_013390005.1). Classification (NCBI taxonomy): domain Eukaryota; kingdom Metazoa; phylum Chordata; class Aves; order Passeriformes; family Eurylaimidae; genus Calyptomena; species Calyptomena viridis. Next base: position 27,842 of record WEIV01003320.1, read on the forward strand.
TGAGCTCTGAGACTGATACGCCAAGGAGAGAAGGATGCAGACAGAGAGGGATTTTCTAGGGGCAAAAGAGAGGAAAAGCCTCAAGCACCCTCTAATCACAGAACAGTTTGGATCGGAAGAGACCTTAAAGATCACCTAGTTCCAATTCCCCTGCCATGGGCAGGGACACCTTCACCAAGACCAGGCTGATGAAAGCACCATCCAACCCGGCCTTGAACACTTCCTGGGATGGGGCATCCACAGCTTCTCTGAGCAACCTGTTCCAGTGCCTGTTGCAGCCCCCTGCCCCACTGCCTCTGCAAAGCTCCTCACTCCCTTTTCCCAGCTGTTCTTAGCCACCTTGCCCCATTCATTCCCTTTCTTCACACAGAACTGACCTCTTCTCTGTCTAGGGCATCTCCTAGCTCAGCTGTTGTCTCAAACCACTTTCCCCTATTCACTGCATCCTAGGAACACCTTGCTACTGCAGAGTCTCAGACTGTTGTCTACAGGACCAGAAAATCTTGCACTGGTCCCTCATAGAATTGAACACCTGAATGGCACATACGTCCCTCTTGTGACATGTGTCACCTCTTCCAATGGACAAAGAGGCACGAGAAGGCAATGTGTTCTCCACATCCAGTTTTTAAGTCTTTGCAGTGACATGGCACATATTTAAATCCAGTTATACCACCTAAAATGGTACTTCATGTTTTCATTTTTTTCAATGTAAATCCTGAACAGAAATTTTCATAGTTTTTCTCAGACGGTAATTTAAGTAAATGCTTCATCCTCTAATCTATGAAAAGGGAACATCATAAATGTCACAGTAATTTTAGTTACTTACAAAAACATTTGAAGAGATTTTAGTATCATCTACTATATGTGAGCAGTATCACCCTAAGTAAGTGAATCCATAAAGAACAGGTTTTATTATATGGTAGTATTAACCTTGCTGAAACAATCAGTATTCCTGAATCCCCTCCAGTCTGGTTAAAGGAGATACTTGTTCCAGGTAAACCTAAGATAAAAAGATTATATGCAGCATTGAAGACAATGCATGAACTTGGGATAGTTACTGAATTTTGGATCCACTGAAACATTATATAATGAAATGAAATATAGTAGTTCCTTATGTGCCAAATATTCTGTCTGGTTTTGTTTGGTTCACATAACAACCCGAAGTTCAAATATCCATTCTTCTCAAAGCAGCAACTCACAATCTGTGATAGCAAGTATGAAAAACTGATGTTATACCTATATATACCGAGAGAGAGACACACATCAGCTTTTGGACTGTGCTGTGCCACAAGTTATCACAGCTGTAAAACAGACTGGATAAACTTGAAAAGAAAACACGGACAGAAATCCTGCATTGCTGAACAGCATGCCCAGTAATGATCTCAGCTCTTAACACAATGACAAAATTCACAGGATCTGCAAAATTCCCACCCTGTTGCAACAAAGTAGGTTCCTTTCTCCTCTCTTACAATTTTTCAGACTCAGGACTAACACTTAGTGGGTTTGAGGACTCCCAGTTCATTTTCTTGTTATGCAGGCAGTCAGGGTGTGAGAAAAGAGGGGAGACAAACTTATTTATTTATCCCAGGCTGGCACTCCTCCTCAGGCAAAGCACCCAGTGCCTGCCTTGGCTTACTCTCACAGGTTTCCTAAGCCATGATAGAATGATATGGACATAATTCTTGGCATTTTTTCACTGCTGTCCAAAATGTTCTCAGCACCAACAGCGAACACTGTCCAACATAATCAGACATTGAGTAATGTGAAGCTAAAATAAGACAGAGGGACCAACCAATAATAGCCAAGGCCCCCCTCCACAAATGGATCCAGTCCACAAACTGAACCAGATGTACAAAATGCTCTCACAACCAGCATCATGCATTAAATACACATCTTCCTACCCCAGGGCTCTGGTAGGGTTTGTCTGCTGTGTGTTTGGCAATCTCTTCCCAAATGTTTAGCTCTCTCATTCATTTTCTCCCTGAAATGACCGCTAATAGTATGCCCACAGTTTGGAGACAGGAGTGGCTTTTAGCTGTCAGGAAGAAGAGCATCTTTTTTTTTTTTTAAATCTATTTGGTGCTCTAAAATATGCATTTCTCTGGCTGCCTTGTTCTGACCACACTCTACTCTCAGCCGAGAAGTAAGCCAAGAAACACTCTTTGCAAGCTGCAATTAAAAAACAAACCACACAGCACTGTTAGTACCTGGATAAACTGACATTAATTATTTCGGTGTTCATGCCAGTCTCAGTCTGTCTGACTCTGAAAGGGGAGCCAGGGCACATATTCCAGGAACTGCTCTAGATGGGAGACATTAAGTAATTTTACAACAGGGTGATGTGTGCAAGAGCCTTAAATGTCAATATTGACACCAATGTCTTTGTTAAGCTTTGAACACGGATCTGTTCTATAGCAGGAAAGCTTGATCTGAGTATTTTAGATGGTAATAGATAAATGCTGTGCATCACCGTGCAAGACATTGACAATTGAAAAGATCCATCCATCATAGTACAGTTTTATCTGAGATAGTTCTCACTGCAACGAGAATATGTTGACAAAACCTGAGACAAAGCCTGTTGAAATATACTTTGTTGCATATGGAAAATAGGAATGAGCCATACATCCAAGCTCATACCTGCCCACCATCAGATGAGCCGTGGCAAGACAATAGATGCTCACATTGCTCAGACCAGTGCTTCACCTTCTGCAGCATCATGCTCTTGCCTTTTTTTTCAGAGACCAAGCACAAGCATGGAGTGTTGCTGAAAAGGCTACTGACATAGTCCTATCAAGGCTGACCATTCTTTACAGAGCAGCATAAAAAAGAAAATAATAGAAGAAGTCAACAAGCATTTTTTTTTAAACCTTTGTATCATGCCTTTTGGGCTGTTGCTTCTTCTTTCCCCCAACTCCGGTACTTTAGTAACAGAGACTGCTGCACCTACTGAACTTGTACGGCTGCACTACAAGTGAGTTGCATTTTGGTTGCCATAAATCAGAAAGCAGCAAGCAAGCAAACAGCTGCATGTGGTTATAATTTTGTATCTTCATCCATTTTTTTGCCTCTTTTATCTGCACAACATCTATGTTGGAACTTCTTGATAATAATTTTAAGTCCAGCACGTATGATAAAGTAGCTAAATTGTCTCTCTCAGACATTACATCAGCATGCCCTCTTCAGAAAGGATAAAATATTTATGATGATTAATACAAAAGACATTACAGACAGAGCATTTCAGGAACATCAGAACAGATTAAAATTTATAACAATAACATACCTAATAGCTTTCTCTGCTTTGGGATCTGAAGGGCTGTACTGAGGGTCTCTTACCACTTTAGAAATGATATTAAAAGAACATTCTTATATAATTTATATTTAGGTTTGATGTGAAATTCAAGTCAAAAGCACCCTATATCCAGATTACAGTCTGTTTAAACTCACCATAGGCAGGGAAAGTTGATGCCATGTTTAATATCAGCAAGCACCGCCTCTGTAACCTGGAGCCTTGATTTTATTTTATTGATATAATGAGAAGTGTATTGGGTTTTCTGTGGCCAGGTTTTGGTAGTGGCAGAGAGGCTATAGAGGAGGCTTCTTCAAGAAGCTGCTGGAAGCTTCCCCCATGTCAGGCAGAGCCAGTGCCAGCTGGCTCCAGGCTGGACCCGCCACTGGCCAAGGCCAGGACAATCAGGAGTGACAGTAACACCTCTGTGATAACATATTTAAGAAGAGAGAAAAAAAAGTTAAGAGGTAGAAGAAGATGGGAGTCAGAGAAAAGCAGAGTGAGGAGAATATGTGAACAACAACGCAGACACCAAGGTCAGTGCAGAAGGAGGCGCAGGAGGTGCTCCAGGTGCCAAAGCTGAGATTCTCCTGCAGCCCGTGGTGAAGACCATGGTGGAGCAGACTGTCCCTCTGCAGCTCATGGAGGACCACAGAGGTGCAGAGATCCACCTGCAGCCCATGGGGGAGCCCATGCTGGAGCAGGTGGATGCTGGAAGGAGGCTGTGACCCTGTGGAAGGCTCATGTTGGAGCAGGATTTCCTGGTAGGACCTGTGGTCTTTGGGGGACCCACACTGAGCAGCCTGTTCTTGAAGGACTGCACCCTGTGGAAAAGTGACCCACACGGCAGCAATGTTTGAAGAGCCGTTGCTCACGGGACAGACTGACACTGGAGCAGTTCGTGAAGGAGAGATCCCACCGGAAGCAAGGGAAGGACTCCTCGCTCTGAGCAGCAGCAGAAAACAACAGCTGACCATAACCCCCATTCCTTGTCTCCCTGCACAGCTGTGGGGGGGAGCAGGTAGAATTTGGAAGGTGGGGCATGGGGGGAAGGTTTCTTTAAGATTTATTTTACTTCTCATTCTTATGTTCTGGTTCTGTTAGTAATAAATTCAATTAATTGTTCCCACTTGGAGTCTGTTTTGCCTGTGATGGTGATCAGTAAGGGATCTCTTTTGGTCCTTATCTCAACCCATGAAACCCTTTGCTATATTTTCTCTCCCCTGTCCATTTGCAGGGGGGAGTGAGAGAGTGACTTTAGTGGGTTCCTGGCATCCAACCAGGGTCAAACCACTAGAAGAAGCAATAACCCTTTGAGAACGATCAGCAGCCATTTTAGTCCTGTTTGATCAATGCCAGCTGAATGTGGTGTAGATCAGCTGTGGTGTGGGATGGAGCCATGAGCCACCCTGCTGAGACACCCTTCTCCCACAGCTGTGTTTGTGCTCAGGCCTGTACCTCACTCCCTGCCTGTGCCATGCTGCAGCCATGCGGTGTCTGCCCCTGTGTCTTGCTGGTCCCCATCTTTGGCTGGGGAGGACACTGCTCCTGCTCTTGCCCCTGCATTGCCACTCTCCCAGCTCCCTTGGCCCTTAGGAGCAGCCCTGCCTCAGGGATGTGTGGAGACATCCCATATTTCCCCATATTACGCCATATACCTGTAACTTATCAGAAAGGCTCTCTACTCATCTTTTCAAATGGTATAATAGAATCATTTAGGTTGGAAAAGATCTTCAAGATCGAGTCCGATCATCAGCTGTTAACACAACACTGTCACCTTAGTAAAAGCCAGAACCGTATCAGCCTAACATTTCCTATAAGACTGACATTTCCTGTAAGACTGGTTTGTTCAGCCTAGAGAAGAGGAGACTGAGGGGAGATGTTATTGATGTTTTCAGCATCCTCATGAGAGGAAGCAGAGGGGCAAGTATCGATCTCTTCACTCTCATGACTAGTGATGGGACTTGAGGGAATGGCCTGAAGTTGTGTCAGGGGAGATTTAGGCTGCATATCAGGAAAACGTTTTTCACCCAGAGGATGATTGGGCGCTGGAACAGGCTCCCTAGGGAAGTGGCCACAGCACCGAGTCTGTCTGAATTCAAGAAATGTTCAGACAATGCTCTCAGACACATGGTGCGATTCTTGGGATGTCCTGTGCAAGGCCAGGAGTTGAACTTGATGATCTGATGGGTCTGATGGATCTGATGGGTCCCTTCCAACTCAGCATATTCTATAAAAAATATCAAATGTCTTGAATTAGGCGGTTTTACACACTGACCACAATCCAATGAAATCTTTGGTTTCCCTGGGCTGTCTCAGCCATAAAGACAGGCTGCAGTTGCAGCCCCTGGGATAGAGAAGTGTTTGCTGGACAGAAGCAACCAAGTCTTCCCAAAGCCCATCCCAGTGTGGTGGAAGGAGGAAGACAGAGGCCGGAACGGTTTTTGAAAGCAAGGCTGTTCAAGACAAGCAGGGTGATATCTGTTCCAGACTACAAACACACTGAGAAAAATGCTGATGAGGGATTCCTCAAGCATCTAATTATACTGTGTAGGAAAGAAATGTGAGTTACCACAGAGGACATAATAGCACACGCTGGAAATGTTGTGCTCCCTTGAAATAAACAAAAAAAATTTAAAAAGTCTACATATGGACATTTTTTAAACTCAGTAAGAACTGCATTTAGCTTGAGGAAATTTTGGATTATATCTAATCTTGAATGATAACATAAAATTTACCACAGAACTAAAAATTAGCAGTTGCTTCTTTAGGAATGATACCATTTGCTCATTATGTTTCTTATTCACAAACAGGATAACATGAAAACAAACATACCTTATGCCTTACAAGGATTCATTATGCAATCCTGAGAACAATTATGGCAAATTTAGCTGGAAGAAACAGTGTATTTGAGAAAAAGATGAAAGCTGGGACCGGTTTAAGAACATTTTACCAAACAGTAAAAAAAAAATCATTAACAATGAAAAAAAGGAATACTTGCCTGAATCGTCACACTGGCTAATTGAAGTAAAAAAAGATATAAAGAAAAAGTCTACAACAGGGAACACAGGGAAATGGATTGCAATTAATATACATTAGGTGGTTAGCAAAAAAAAAAGAAAGAATGGGAAAAAGATCAATATTATGTCGACTAAAGGACAGTAACAACTTTCTAAGCATGACAAGCAGAAGAGGAATCTCAGCAATGACATTTGCCCTTTTCTGAACAGAAATGACAGAAATGCCAATAAAGATGCAGGAAAGTTAAACATGCTCAATAAATAGATTGGTTCTGCTTCTGTTGCTGAGAAGAAGCCCTTCTGAAGTTTTCCACACCAAGTGTGTCTCTCCAGCAAATGCATTTCTTTATTCTAATTCTGTGCTGGTCCTTTTGGATATTCAAGTGTTTTGATGATCAGTGTTTCCTCTTTTATTGCCTTATACAGTGCTTCCTTAGACTGAGCTTTTCTCCTCTATGTCACCATTTGGTAAGTGAACTTGAAATAACTCTACAAAGAAGTAAAGTCTGTGACATTCTCAGGAGATGCCTGAAATCCCTCTGTCATTGTCCTCAACCCACTCCTGCCATGATAAATAGGTGCAGTTTACTCAGCTACTTTGATGTTTTAATTCATACTCAGCTATGACAAATACTTTCTTTGCTTTGAAAGTAGCTTGGAAGCATATTAAATAGTGGCTGTATCAGCACTTCCATATAAAAAGTTAGCTGAGAAGGTTTTGAACCACCAACATTGATTTTCAATTAATCTTAGACTACCAGAGAAATTCCAGAGCAGTGGAAGAAGGCTAAAACAATGTCAGTTTTGTAAAAGGTAAATTGGATGATCGAGATCTGCACAGACCTATCAACCCTTCATCAATTGCAAACAAAACCTCAGAATGCTTACTATCAGATTTCATGCCAGAAATCTTGCCCAAACAAGCTTCAATGATGACAGGGATTTCCTGAACAAGACCACAGAAAAACCCTAATGGACCTGGTCGAACCAAAAAACATTCTGGTACTTGGACCAATTTGAAAAAGAAAGGAGAAAACAACCATCAGAAATTTAAAGACAATTTAAAAAAACCCATGTAGTGCTATCCTTACCAGTTTCTATGTGTCCCCCCCAACATCAGAGTGCCCTTTCCATTTATATTTAGGTAGACAAAAACAATGAAGAAGTTAAACTGAAAAATTATATAGCAAAAAAATCCCAACTGATGTATTAGGATATATCCTAGAATGCTATGTTTTAATTTTTAAAACATTTCTGGATTCTTTGTACACCTTTGGTTTGCCTTTTTTGCAGATTAACAAGTAAAATTTAAAAAACACATGGAAAAAACATGCTGTTTTTATTCAACCTTAATTCTTGATGAAGTCCAGAGCTTTTAAATATAGGTGGGGAAAAGGACATTTTTCATGTTTTCCTCTTGGATTGCTTTTATGTGTTTGTTGCATATAGTTTATATTCATCTAAGGAGCTAAAAAAATCAACATAATGAAGGCAAAAAAAATGGTAAACTTTCAAAAGGTATGTTTTGAGGGAATATTTGGGTCAATAATGTCATATTTCTTTGGTGACTTCTTTTAGGAAAAGGTAAAACAACCACTGGTGCATGAAAGGAAGCTTCCTAACAACAAGTATTTATGGGGTGCTATTCATAATAAGCTTTTGCAACATGTATGTAGAATAAGGTAGACCGTAACACAGTTAACTAAGGTATGAGTTATCTTCCTATGTTTCAGCATGCTGAACATTATTTTCTTTCTCAGGTGAAATCATCTGGCTTCTATTTATCAGTCATTCAAAAAGGTGAGTCTCAACACATTCAAAGGCTGTGTTTAGGAAGCATTATTTACCATAAGAGTCACAGACTGCTAAGCAGATTTACAACCTCGTACATAAGTTATCCTCACTAATCTTTGCTTAAGAGTAAGTTGAGTCTGATGTGACAGCTAAGCAGCTTTCAGTGTTGTATTGAGTTACACTTCGTTGCTCATAGTGTCTTTTTTTCTGCTAAATGATCAATCTCAATTTAGGTACTGGGGGGAAAAAAAAGATGAAAGAGAATGAAGAGAAGGCAGTCCTAGTCTTCACTCCATCCTCTGTAAAACACGACAATTTCCTAACCCACCAATGGTTTCTGCGTTGAACTGCACTGCAGAGAATTCTAAGAGCCTTGCATGAGAAGGGCTTGAACAGGAACTGGTAACCACATACATCACAAATGCTTTCAGATAATAGTACAATATATTTACAATTCATACATTCATCTAGGAAACTGCTTCATTACTGTGAAAGTCACTAAAAATTCAGATTATTTATAATCAAATTTTTTACCTTCTTTCTTTAATTATTCTTCAAAACTTCTCTCTTACAGATAGGAAATACAAAGCATCAAATTCTACTTTCTTAGCCCTAAGTATGTATGATCTGAAGAAATAGGAGAAATTTTCAGCATTGATTGGTCTACAAATTGAATACTGTGATCCTCTTGGTCAGGTGGAGAAGCTCAGTCTGCTACTCTTAGTAAGAAATTAAAAAAAAAGAAAAAAANTTTCCCATCTTGTAGCTGGGATTGGCTGATGAGTTGATCCTCTTCTTTCCCTCATTATTGGGACTCCAGGTGAGGAAGCTGTAACCTACGTATGTGCTAATTGCTTGCTTTAGNTAGTTTATAGTTTTTAAAAGAATCCTTCTCCTTGTAAAAGAAAAGTAAACACACTAAAAGTAAACACTCATAGCTGCTCAGGCAAGAAGTACAGGATATAGAAGAAGCCTTCACACCTGGGGCAAACCTGAGTTCTTTCATGCCAGTGAAGATGCAATTCTCAATGCAGAAAATCCTCCCCAGTTAATGCCAAGTCTCCAGGCCTGAGCTGTGCAGAACTAGGACTAGCCAGCAAGAGTAACTGGCAGTTCTGGAGTCTGTGGTAGCATGCAGAGCTAGCTCTAAATTACATACAGCATCACATTTTGAGACCTCTGTGCATCACATTCAGCCCTAGATAACACTTGTAAGATTATTCAGAGCATGGGAAGCTGTAAGGGGGGTAGCAGACAAACAACAAGAAGTTAAGAANGAATACTACTTTGGGAAGATCTGTTGAGGGGTCCCTGTCTGCTAGTGGAAGCTCACATTAAAAGGAAAATATCGGAGATACCCTCTGAGTGGTGAATCTGACAAAGTGAAGGTTTCTC
>WEIV01003330.1:4229-21729 GCA_013390005.1 Calyptomena viridis
TAAAGAAGAAATTAGATATTATAACTAGGGTGGGGCACTTTCTTCTGGGAACAGTTTAGCCACCAATATACAGTTTGAGGTTTACCACATTGAATTTTGTTTAAATTCAATGAATACTTTCAGTTATAGAAAGACTCAAAAATAAATTATGAAGTTAAAGCTTTTAAGATACACTGTTTTAAAAAGCGATATTATGCAATTCTATATTGGAACACTTTGCTTTGAAATTTAGCAAATGAGAGTTCTAATGGATAAAAAATACACAAAATAAAGAGAAATTTTATCTTGGATTAAAAGACTTTTTTCATTTCCCCATTCATACTGAAAAAAAAATATATGGGGGAAATCTGTGTCTGGTCAACTGGAAATAGATTTTTACTCCTGGCTTTGCAACTCAGCCACTGAATCAAACTTTATTATTTATTTGACTTAAAGGTACATGCTCAATATAGCACATAAACTTTCAGAAATGCCCAGTTCCTGGGACCTCTTTGATTAGGGTGTAATGGCTTTATCTTTGAAAGCAAAGGATGGATGCAAGAGCTCATAGGCATGAGAAGACAAGCAGTCTCTCATATTTGCTCAGCTTAAGAAAAAACCCAATTCCACTGCCATGGTGAGGAAGATCTGCAAGGCTAGAAAGCAGCATTAGAACAACAAACTTCTGAGAGCTGCAGTTCTGCCTGGCTAAATCTTCCATTTCCACCTTATTCTACCAAACGCCCTTTGGGGTTTGGCAGAGGCCCAGTGCTTATGGGATTAGTAGTCAGTACGTCTGAGAAATCGTGTTTTATGTAGAACAGATTTATTTCTTCTCTAGAGACAGAATACCTAACCCATATATCTTATTGTAGACCTAGTTCTCACATTGGTTTTTCATCACAGTCCTATATATAAAAGCAGATGGATAAGTCTGTAAAGAGTTCATGTGGAGGAAATGGAAGCACTTGAAGGATGAATGACTTCTGACAGGCACTTAAGATCTTGTCTGATTTAAAGAAACTTGTCATAAGCCAGATCCCTGAGAATCATTGGGCTGTCATCACTGCCATCCTGGTCAAGAGAGTGCTGGGTTTTCAGCACTCTCCACATCCAGTGTACATATGTTTGGGTAGCGACAAATATTTCTATAGCACAGGTAAAAAGAAAGCAGCTAACAACACCACCCCTACAGTATCAATGCGTGTGTATAGGGAGCACATTATCACTAAAAGTCAGGATGTCTGTGACCACAATGGAGCTAGAGTTTCACTAGAATTTCTCCTCTTCAGCTTTCTCTTCTGTATTTTAAAACAATCCCTTTAGAGATATAAGCAGAAAGGTTCTCATAATTCCAGAAGTAAATGTATTTGTTTATTGTTTCACTGTTTTTTTCCTTTTTTTTTTTAATGAAAATGTATGAAAGTAGAGAACAGAGGCTGCCATGATGGTTTTTCTTGATGGAAAATAGCATGGTTTGATAAGCCTCATTGCTTTTCTGGTGCTTAGAAAATTAATTCCTTCTAACTCATAGATGAGTTGACCTTTGGCTGAACCAGTCTGCTGTCATTTTGGGACTCCATTTTTCATTTATTTCAGGACAGATCCCACCATCTTTACTTCTGCTACAGAGTGCTTTACTCTCATGGTGTCCCATCAAAAATATACTACCTAATGTGAATAATTGGACTTCCCAGTTGTTATTTTGAGGAAGAACTTCTTTAGTTGCTAAGCAGTTGCTTTCTTATTCTAAAACAGATCTGGGTACTGGTGTCTACAGACATGCTTGCACTTTATCTACTACCTCACAAAATAACTTGATGCCTTGAAGAACACTGCAAAAACATGCTCTGTGCCCCAAAGGACTTGTAATTTGAATTGAATATTGAATACTAGAGGCAAATCAGAAGAAATAGGTTGAGAAAGGACTAGGTCACAGCAAGGTAGCTACATATCTACTTTTTTTTGCTACATACAACATTATTCTGCTCCTATTCAGGCAAAACATGCCTGACGGACCAAAGGGAACAGAAACATGGGAGAGTAATGGAAGCAAGAAAACAAAGTGAAAACTATATCAAGAGAAAAGGATGATGACATCCACCACTGTGAAAAGAATACGCTGTGAAGTCAGATGAAAGAGTTTGCCTGTTTGAAGTCAGAGGTGTTGAGTAAATATACTTAGGATGAGTGTGATATGGAGCAGAAGTAAAACACCTGATAAACAGGCAACTCAAGACATCTGGCACTTTAAAATCCTGTTATAATTACATTTATTTAACACTAACAATAAAATATGTAGAAGTTACCTATATTATTTAGGCTTGTGATGTATCATTTGTAATACCCAAAAAGCTCTGCCATCACTATGTCCTTTGAGAAGTAGCTTTTAACATCACCACAACATCGTTTTCACAGCTCGCATTATTAATGTGAACACTCTCTAACAGCTGTCCCATGAATCAACACAATCTGACTCCCTGGCAGCAAAAGTGGTAATCCTGACCTGTCACTGTTTCACCATCACCACCACAAACTTGGATATCATATGTCTGGTTGTTGTGCTGTGCAGTGCAGTCTGGTATGGTTTGCATGTGCATCGTTTTTGTGATGACAGAGAAAGTTTGAATCAATAAATCCATTATGAAGAGACAACAAGAAAAGGATTGCCATGCACGTAAGTGTATCGACATTTAATGTTCCCCCAGCACACTAATTTCCTGTACATGACCACAAAAGTCAAATACCTAAAAATATAATAGAAAAAAAGGCCTGTGGGCTCTGTGCAATAAATCTAGTCTGAAACAGAAGCACACACTCTTTTTGCTAACAAGAACTAAAACAAAATCTTACCAAGGATGCAGAAATTTTGCTCTGGTTGCTATTTCCAGAATACCATTGATGGACTATAGAAATCTGGATTTCACGATTCTTTTTTACAGGGAAATTATTAGATGCTGAGATTGCCGCGGGAAGAAAAAGCGGAAATGGAGTGTCAGTGGAGAGGCCCTGAGGTAATAACTTTTTTTTTTTTTAATTTGGATGAAAAAAAACATGTAAACTTTCTTCTTCCACTGAGAGACAGTATGAGTTCTGGGAAAGCCAAAATAATCCAGTCCAAGAATACTCATAAAATTTGAATATACTTGGGATGAAGATTTTGCTATCTATTCTTAGGATTGAGAATCCTTTATGTCAACTGATGTTGGTTTATTCCATCCCCAGGCTCAGTCTTCTATCACTTACAGGATGAAATAGTAGGTCATCCATATCAAGTTCCAAATTTTATTTATTCAGAAGCAGTTAGGTTTTATGATTTAAGGCTTTTAATGGGTGCTGGAAATTTTTGCAGAAGAAAAATGATTAATGAACAGTAAGGAAATGTATTGCTTTATAGGCAATTTAGATTTTTTGTAGAAGAAGTTCCAAATTATTAATATAATCCCCTACATGTAAAAATGGGGTTTGAAGTCAAGATATATGATACCCAGAGGTGCACATACCTGCATATAATGACAGCTTTGTTCACAAAGATAACCCAAAAACCCAAGCTGTTTTTACTACAGCAGTACCCCAGAAGTGCCTCCATTTTGGGGGGAAAAAAAAGCTGCGGTATTTGTTCAACTGTGTTGTAAAAAGAAAGGAAACAAGAGTAGAGCAATGAAAAAAATAAATGAGAAGACAATGGGTTTCCCTGTCTAATATTACATATTCTCTCTTCCTTTCTTCCTCCCTGCAGCCAGCTAAAGCAACTGGCAGGTGCAGTATTACTCTGCAGATGGACCAGGAGTGGCACACATACAGTTATATATGCCTGGCACACTCGTATTTTATGTCACATGCCAGCTAACCAGGCAGTAGCCAGATTTGAGAGGACATCCCCAACAGTTGTTGTGCATGGAGAGGAACCAGTCTACTGGCAGTACACTATTAACTCTTCTCCAAAAATAGACTGTGCACTTAAACCAGGGCAATAATTCTCATTTTCCTCCATTCTTTTACCGTAACTGTTTGTCTCTCTTTCCTTCCTTGCAGTATCTAAAGTGGATGTTGTTTCGGATGGGACAAGTGGGCACAGGTGATTCTGCAGCACCGAATTGCTCCACAGTTAGCACGGATTTCCTACTGTTCTTCCAGGTGTCCCAATCCTAAACCAGCTCCTTTTAGATTGGCGGTGGGGAAAAATAAAAAAGGTGTAAGAGGAGGAAAGGTGAACAAGATCCTGTTACTGTTCAAAATGATCACTGTATTTTATTTAAAAGCTACTTAGCCACAAAAATGAATCCATGCTTCCATGAGAAAGACCTAAATTTGATCATAAACTAACGCACAGGTCGCATTTATAGAAGATCTTTTGGCATCTAAAGATCCAACAAATTATTTGGTAGGATTTACAAAACCATCTAAATGTAGATTGAGATCAAAGGGTCAAAGTTTGAATCAGACAGATTTACAAAATCATCTGGCTCTAGGAACCTAAGTAGTTTGTTAAATCTGGTCTGATATCATTACAGAAGTGCCTATTTTGCTTAAAATATCATCCAAAACTCTTTATAACTTCTGTCATTTCAAGGGAGGGAAAATTGCTGCTGTGTGCATCTGTGAAAATATTGTGGACTAGGTCCTACTAACAAAGGCACTGGAAAGTCAATCTTCTTGCTATGTTCTCCGTTTAGTGGAAGCCCTGAGTGGTGGAAAATCAATGGATCAACTCTCATAGTCCCTCCTCTCCCCATGGAAGGGTGTAACCAAGAAGAAAGTAGGTGGATCCAGCAGGGATGCACACAGGCATCTTAAAGAAAACTCAAGTTCCCTTTGTGTGACATGCACTTTTTTGAAAAATGAACTCTCTAGACAATTAATGTTTTAAGGAAATATTCCACCAATGCTGGCTTCAGCAAGTCTCAAAGCAGGAGAGGTTCTGTTCAAAATAATTACCACTACAATTGAAGAAAACCTCAACAAACCAAGCAACCAATCAACAAAAAACAACAAGAAAACAAAACAAAAACAAACAAACAAACAAAAACACACACACACCCCCCCCACAAAAAAGCCCAAACACAAAAAAGTTTGAATATAGCAATAAAAAAAGAAGAAAACAACTACAAATTCATGTTCCTTTAAATCCTGACATTTATCACACCATGGGATTTACTTTTACTGCAGTATTTAAAGGATTTCCTACTCTTAGACTTGGGAATACTGCAAATAGCACAGTAAATTTAACTACTATGAGCAGTAAATGTCAAGATTTTAATGGTGCCTACTGTATGCCAGTTGGTTAGAGAGTCACCCATAGTGTTAACATCTAAGATCTGATTCTGCCCTCAGAATCTGTATAAACCAGGAGTAAGGCACTAATTCAAGTGAGTAACCATCTCATGAGAACTGTGTGAAATTCAGACCCTAGGTCTGAATCCAAAATCTAGTTTGGAAGGAAAGCATAGGTCTAAATCAATTCTTTCCAGAAAAAAAGTTCTTGTTGAAATCAAAGGACTGGAATGGGACATCAGGATCCAACACTCAGTTCTCCTTATAGGGATGTTAGTCATGTGGACAGATATTGGCCATCACTTGTTTTGCACTTATGTGTCTTGCAGGTAAGAAATCTATGAGGGCAGAGATGATACCCCTTCTGTCAGAATAAAACTTCACCTCTATACATCATCAATTAGGATATTAAACAGAAATAAATTAACTTCTTCTGTATCCAGAGGACTTTTTTTGTTTTCCTTCTTTAAGCTTGAGCCATATAATACTCCAAACAGCATTCTTGTGCTTTAGAGGAACTCCTTTAAAGCATCCTATTGTTTCTTTCCATAAAGCACCATAAAGCCATGGAGGATATTGCAATCATGTGCATCCAGGTGCCATAGGATGAGGCTCCAGTTGTGTGCTTAAATCTGCTTAACAGAACAAAACCATATTGAATGACAGGTCTGTGAAGGCAAAGAATCTTCTTTTATATCAAAAACATTCTCTGAGGCCAACACGAAAGACAAGCACCTTGCAGTTGGCCCTTGCAGAGTTGCCATGAAAAGCCACCAGATGCTCCCTTCCAGTGGCACTCCTAGGATGTCCCACACATGCTTGTACACTGCTGCCTCTCAAGCCAGCAACCAGCAGCACACACTGCCTGTGAGGTTTCCTTGAGACAATTCTCTGCAACAAATGTTCATTCACACTATAGGTAACAAAATGGAAAATCATTCCAAAATATCTTAAACTCTTAAAACGTGACATCAAAAAATAGATCTTAAGATGCAGTCCTGAGATTTGATTCTGAGTAAAGGATTCCAAAGTTCTGGTATGGCTAACCACATTTTCTTAGACATACCCCAGTTCTATTACCCAACAGAGGTTATTTCAGATCCTTCTATTTTCAGTCTGCCACACACTAAGTACTCATCATTTTATGACACACAGTTACATGGACTAAGATAATGGTAATTATATCTCATACTTCAAAGCAATTACCCAGTGAGGTGAGGAAGGGCTCCTTCTTCCACATTCCACAATAGAGTATTTGCAGCATGAAGTTATTCACCTTTCTGAGATGCATTAGCTATTGGTCAGAGTCAGAAGCAAGATACCAGATTTAATGGATTAAAGGTCTGATCCATTATCACACATCTTATAATTATCCAGAAGCATAAGTCTTTACAGTAATTAATCAGTGAGAGATTAGTGAATATTCCCAGTGGGAAGATACTAAGTCTGAGAAATAAGTGTAGTTTGGTGATGTCCTTAATTAGATATTGACTTATTATCCAGAACATTTGTGTTTTTGGACATGATGGTTACATGAAAAAAAAAAATCCTATTTCCTTGTAGTCCTTAAAGAATATAGAGCAATTATTCCAGACATTTACAGATGAATTCTATATACTCTCTGCTAGGAAATTCTGTTTTCAGCTTCTCTGTAAGTATGGATGTACATTTGTAGCTACTCTGGATGCAGCGAAAAAGTGGAGAGGGTGGTTCTAAGCAAGGCAGATGACCCCCAGACGAACTCCTAATCAGAGAAAAGGAGGTCATCAACTATGTCACAGGGCCTGGACCAATCTCCCCAGAGATGACTGGGGAGCCTCAGTGCCCATTAAAGAAAATCTGAAGGATCAGGGAAGAGGTAATGAACACAAGTAAACAAAGAAAAGTAATTCCCTGAATTTTGACTTCTGTCTGTTAGAACTTGCAATGCAACATCAAGGTGCTGTGGGTTTTGCACCCCTCATATCTTGCAGCCGAACTCTTAAACTCTTAAACAACCTGGTCCTCGTGTTTTGAGCACAACAGTCCTGCAAACAGCAGAAATGGGAACCTAGTGAGACCTCACTAGTCACTGAATTGAGGTGGGATTTCCTCCTTATTAGTTTCCTGAATCCTAACCCCATGCTATTACACTGGGTTAACTCAGCTCTGGCTTTCCCACTCTCATGGGCTGAGCCGAGAATCGTCTCTGTCTATGCACAAATTCACAAAATCCCGTTTTTCACCCCAGCAGATAGTGCCTATGAGACATCATTACTATTAGGTCTAGGCATGTAGCATGTGCCCTTTTCATAAAAATAGAGGTATTCAATCTTTTCTGCCAATATTCCACTTTATATTCGTTTTACTTGGGATTTTTACACAAGGCAACTCCAAAGGAAACAGGTTTTCAGAAGATTTCACAGCCCCTAAGGAAACAGAGAGCTAGAAGCGCGTCTCGAGCCTCCTCCACGCCTTGTCTCACTTGCAAAGAAACGGGCCAACACTGTGATGAGGTCTGTTAAAGGCTCCCTCAGCTCTTTAGTCGCCTCCTCTCATTCCTGACATTGTGTCCCCTTCTGTGTAAGGCACCATAGCACATTTCTTATACTCCAAATAACTTCTCACTCCTTCAACTCCTTCCTTTGAGGAACCATCCTTCGTTTTTCTCCTCAACAGCTAGCTCATCTCTCTCCCCCCACTGAGCTGTGTGCTTACTGGATCAGAGAATATGCTGTATTCTCAAAGTACTCTATAAAGAAGTTTAATAACAATCTTTTTCAACCTTTGATCTTTCCTGGATGAACCCCCCTTAATCCTCACTGAGATTTTTATGAATGGATTTTCTTTACCCTTCCAAGCAACATCTTTCTGCTAATATTTTTATGTCAGCAACTAAGTGGGAATAGACTGTGGCTGCTAAAAATAAAGAATAAAAGACAAAATAATGTTAATTACTCAGATCAAAACAAAATCTGGAGAAGTGAGTCATAATTCAAAAGAAAGGGAAGAATGTCTTGCTTTTCACTGGGAAAGGAAAAAACCTACAGAAAATTAAATTCTGCTACTCTTATACTTAGAAGATTATTGTCATGTTTAAATTAACCAATCTAGATCTTACTGCAAGTCTCACTTCTACACTGCAAATATGAAATGAAAGATGTCACTAAAATACATATGAGTTGCAAGGCAAGAAAACCGAACAGCTTGAGCTTTACAAATGAAAGAGATGAAATTGCACAGTACTAAATAAAAGGATTAATTCAAAGCAAAGAACACAAACTACTTCTGACTATGCAAAGCTAGTAAGATACTACAACTGGTAAAGGCTGTCTGCTTGTACATTGTGCCAGTTACTGAACTAGCACGCACCAAAATAATTTGTAAATAGATATCTCTTGCTTTGAGTTCTTATTTTAAGAAAAACTTCAGTAGCTTGGAAACTATAAATACTTCTGGATTTATCCATGATGCAAATACACTGCAGTATTTGGAAATAAGTCTTTTATGCATTATTTAGTGTTTCAACTGTGGAAAAATACTTTCGTAATAGAGTAACTTAGACGTCTGAGATAATGCTCATGGGTCAAGTTCACGGGTGATGTGAAGAATGATGTAAGATATATATGAAACTTGTCATATCTTAATCCTTCTGTAGTTTTCCTTAATACAAATCAGCTCTTTTTAAATTACTGATCATTGATTTAATAGCCTTTTGTATCTATCTGTGTGCATGTGGGCATTTTTTCATTATATTGATGGTATAGTCACATAGGTTTCAAATCCAAAACTGGTAAAAGATAGTATTGGAAGACTTAAAGGTTGAAAAAATATCAAACTCTCTTCATTAAAATGTCATTTAAAGGAAACTATAATAATTTTTTTTTTTTAAAAAATCACTTCTATTTGTTATTTATTTAAAGTTTTATGGACTGTGAGAGAGTAGTGAGCCATTCTCTGAGATTAGCCCATCAACAAAAATAGTCCACATCTTGCAGAGTGCCAGAGTGGAGGATGACCACAGAGGAGATAAACTCACTTAGCCCACAGCAGATATACCCTTCAGACCATAACAGACCAAACTTTCATGTTGTTTGTGGGCTATTTATACATGCCATTACTGGAGAGTTATGCCTTTCACTTGCTGAATCTTAGTCTGCTATGCACTCAATGCTTTAACTGCTATCATTACAAATGTTTACTCCTTCTCTAATGCATTATCAAATTGCATCAATTTTCATAATAAAACCTTTGCCCCGATAGAAATAGTTTATTTGTGCAGATAACAAAAAATAGGAAGAATTAAATGGGTTTTTTAAAAGATCATGTACACTGGGAAAGATCAAGGATATAATCAATTTTTTTTTAAATATATGCTTCTGCAACCTGCTTACACTTGTTGAAACCAGAGTTTCTTGATTTCATTCTGCAAGCACAAAATCTGTCTTAAAACTAACTTGAGGAATGCTTCTGTAATGGTAGCCTAAATCTCAGCTACAGAGATTGCCCCATCATTGAAAAATATGTCAGTCCTGATGACCTGTCCCTTACGCTCTATTAAGGATGACAGTTCTGTAGTGAAGAACCAGTAATGGTGCTTGAAGGCACAGGGCTAATTCCTGGTAATGGAATGGTCAAAGCCAAAGTTTGGAACTACAGTCAAGCTGATCTAAAAAGGAGGAGTATGAAGACATAGTTTTCAGATGAAAAGAACAGCCTCATAGGAAAGTACTATTAAAGATGTTTTGAAAGAGCAGGAAGGCTGAGAGTGAACACTGGCTGGTCTGTTACAGGGTAAGTAGCTGTATAGGATACACTCTCCTATTCATTAGTGGAACATCTGAACAGTTGTTTTATTAAACAATATTATGAACTCTCTGATCATAATAGCAGCTGCTATTTGTCTCCCAGTAGACTAATATGCTCCATTTTCCCTACTAAAGCACGTTTGGGACAATTGTGGGGGACACTAGTGAGCAGAGACAAATAGCAGCGAGATGATGTGCCAGGATTCCACATTTCAAACAATATGTTACCAAATACTTTAAAATGAAAATTCTTTATAATTTTGTAAGTATGTTCCCTATCACAAGCAACTTACACAAAATGGAGTAGCTTCCTGTCTATATTATGCAATAAATTTTCTCAGTAATGGCACACTTTTCAAAAAAAATAAGTGGGATACATACCCATAAGTGCGTGTCCACAGCTGGATTCCTAGATCGCTTATTTATACAGTCCCATATACACCAGATACTACAGGTACTTCCAAGAAAGTACAGATTTTGGAGAAAGAAAGTACTAGCCTGGTTAAAAAAGAAGCCACAGCTGCCATTTGCACCTGCCGATTCATATTCACATCTCATCATCTGGTAAAGAAATAGTAACATCACAAAACAATTCTCCCACCCAAATCTCATTGTATTATGTCCCTTATGTTTCACTAGCCATTCGTGCATGCCCGTATTTGTACATTTATGTGTCTAGATGCAGTAGACATGGATTCTGGATCATTATTAGTTTTGAAAGGGTTTTTAATTTTAGAAAATGCAGTAGCAAAAATATTGTCAGACTCATATTCCAATTTAAATATTAGAATGATGTCTCATTGTCTTAGAGTATAAAAAAATTAGAAGAGATTATGATTTTTTTAAAATGATGCTACTTTGATATGATATTGCAAAGAGAATAAGGCACTTTCCTTTAAACTGATTTCCAAAGCTATATCTGAGATCTATATCTGCTGTTTATGGATCACAACTAACTTTATAGTCATGTATAAACTGTACTTCTGAGTGCTGTAAGAGGTATCCCCTGTCTCACAATAAAAATATTATGGAACATTATATTTCCATATAGTAATGGCACTCTTATTTTACTAGTAGGAAAGGTATTGTACTAATTTAATTGACTAACATAAAAGTCTCACAAGCAAGATCAATATTTTATTTTCTCAACAGTTTTTGTCAATGAAGATTTAATTTCCCGTGCAGAGAAGGTGTTTGTATAACTCCTGGATACAACTGGGGTGTGGTCCTTTCTGTGGAGCCCCGAGGCTTTGACTTCCACCCCACCCCCTGCCCCAGTCCCATGAGAGCCACAGCACCAAAACATAAGTCTAGATGTCAGTAAATAGGGGATTTATTGGCAACCCTGTAATAAATGTATCCCTTGAACCAATATCATATAAATTCTATATGTTTTAGTTTATGCCTGAACTAAAGACTTTTGACAGCTTAGCTGTGTTGATTGGGATGTGAAGATAAGACAACAAAAGCAAAATACAAAAAAAACTTAGCCTATTTCACACGTTTGACATCAGAAGACAGAGGCATCTGTAGAAGGCAAATATTACCCTAATGTCTGTTGTAAATCTAGAATGGTCGTTTTGATCTTATTTAACATTGAACACAGAAACACACACAAGTTAGCCTAGATACAACATTGTTTAAAGACAATAAAATTAGAATGCTGCAAATCTGCAATTATAATTCAGAACCTCAACACAATGGATAGGTATGTGAGCTTTCCTGGAACCTAAAACCAGGTGCTGCTTGAGAGAAATTTTCAGTTGATCTGGGTCAACCACTGATGTGTCATGGAAGCCATTGGCTGTTTGGTGGTCAAGTTTCGCGATGAACTTCACATTTGCTAAAAACCAAAACTCCCTTAAAATTCAAAGGTTGTAAATTAGAGCCAGAACTTCACAAACGTCTAATTAGACAATGGTCTGTCCATAGAACAGATTTATTTACTGTTCTGCTAATCCCTTCAGGCTCTTCATCTAAAGGAAAGAAAAATATCCTTTCCACCTGTACTTACAGCCTGCTCCAACAGGCACACCAGGCAGTGGAAAACACAGATTTTCCAGGCTACTGCTGTCATCGGCAAGGAAAATTACTGAAACTCATCCAGGTGTTTTAAAAATAAAGTCAAAGATGTAACCACAACCTCATTTTACATCATGAATGGAGAAAATAGTAAGTTCTGAAGCAAGTGAGGTCTGATGGAGTTAGGTGGAAAAACTACAGCCCCTTTGGCCATTTCACTGGGTTGGCTCCTGAGGAGAAGACACTCCCACCCGGCAAAAGATGCTAATAATAAATATTATTATAGTTATACATATAATTATTTTGCACTTATCATTAATAACCAATGATAATAAATCTGAAGCTTGTATATGATATTAAAATAATGTTGCCATTTGCACCTCAACAGTGTATTTGTTTATCATCCTTTTAATTTGAGAACATACTTTGTGACTCTGAAGGTGTAGATGTGAGAGGAGAGAAGGAGCAGTAGTTGAAGAGTGTCTCCTTTCTCTGCTTTGTGGTACTGTGCTGGTTTGGGCTGGGATACAGTTAGTTTTCTTCACAGTAGGTGATATGGGGCTATGATTTGGATTTGTACTGGAAACAGGGTTGATAATATAGAGATGGGTTTGTTATTGCTGAGCAGTGCTTGCACAGAACCAACGCCTTTTCTACTCCTCATCTCATCCATCAACAAGGAGGCTGGGGTGCACAAGAAGTTGGAGGGGACATAGCCAGGACAGCTGACTGCAACTGACCAAAAGGATATTCCACACCATACGGCATCATGATCAGTGTATAAAAACTTGGGGAAGAAGAAGGCAGGGGGGACATATGGAGTGACAGCATTTGTATTTCCATACACTCAGGGCTCCATTTCAGCACAGCCCAGGGTCTACCAGATTACAGAGGCTGCCAAGCCCATCTCTCTCTATGGTTTGGTGGCCCAGCCAGGCCTGGTCACAACCCCTTGCCCTGCCAACCCTGACAGCACCTCGGCACCCCTGTGTAACTTGGCATACCACTGGTGAGCAATGGGGGAACAGACTTGTTCCTCCAAGGTCTCATTTTCTTCACCTAAAATGCACAAGACTTTAGAGCATGTTCAGGGTAAATTCTCCTAAATGGAGCATTTGATTTATGCAGCTACTAAGACAATTCGCTGGCTTGCAACACAAAGACAATGTAAGCATAGCTAGCTAACACTTCTACCTGAAAACTCTGCTTTGCCATTTTTATTCTTCATTTTTGTCCTGACACATCACCCTCACATATTTTCAGGCCAGACACAGGCATCTGTAAACTATCTGTGAGCTCAATATCAACGCAGATTCTCAACCTGGCTCTTAAAAACTCTTTATGCCTATCCTCAAAGTTGTATTTTTGTATTCCTGGACTTGATAAATAGCTTGTGTGGTGAGGTGGGAGAGGTGTTCATAATTTCCAGCTGAAGTATTGCCTGGTGAAGTGTCAGCTTGGGTTACATAACTCATATATAAACAGACTTTTTGTAGCTGGTGAGAGAATAATTGGTACACCTCTTCTATTCCCCTCTCACATAGCTGCATTAGCCTCTTATTTCATTATTCAGTAAAGCTTGCAATGACCACCACATTCTTTATAAAATAGCCTTTCTAACATTAAGAGAAATCTCATAGATTAAGAAGATATGGTCAGCATTTAAATCCTAAAATCTCCTCAGGAAAATACAAAGTATTTTTCGGACTACTCTGTTACTCTAAGGCTGGTCAGATCAGGGCCTTCTAAAACACTACCGTGTGAGCAGGTTAGTGTGGAGCTGAGCCTTTGGCTTGGGACTCTCAGCCAGATGCTGCAAGTGTAGTGAAACAACTTTGTGCATTAGGCATGAGATAGTCTCCTCCAGTACCAGGTAAACTACCTTGCATGGAGAACCAGTAAAGCATAGCCATTCAGCGGAAAAATCATGCCTTCCCTTACTACACTTACTAGCCTTTTCAGGCTAGTAAACAAAAACCCAAGGCGTGTTATTCTTGGAGTATAATAAATCTGTTATGATACTACTGTTATACTAAATCATTATGACTTTCCCAGGTATGAAGCCAAGAGTAGTGAGCTAAACCATTGCTCAAGCATTGCCCTAACAATAAGGATTCAAGGAAAGGCAGCAAGGCGTTTCTGCAAGCTTCTTATTGCATGAACATCTGCAATAACATTAGTTGTTCATGAAGTGTTTCCTTCTTCCTGTCAGTATGGGAGATGGCAATGTTAACATGTAGAGAGATGGCATTGTCACGTGATATACACATAGCAATGTGTTGTAGTGTGGTTCAACCTGCAGGTACCTCACCATCGTTTCAGACGATTTTCTTAACCTTTTTGGGACAGGATGTAGAACAGGAGAGAAACAATTAACCCTTTCACTGTGATCGCAGCCACTACTGACTACATGTAGTTCTTCTTCCCAGCTGAAGGAATAGTCATCTGAATAAAGAAAATACTAAAGGTAATATGCTGCCTGACATATACAGTTGAGAACTACTGCTATAAGCAATCCCATGCTGATACTGCAAAGTGCATATATGCTTCACAAACAGAACATTTTGTCATGAATCCTTCCAGTACAATATGTTCAAGTCTTCTAAAATCTCTACATACTTATATGTCAGGCTCCTCTATCCATTCTCATTCTCCGTTCCCATCTTTTCCACACCACTTCCACTTTTTCCACAGTGCAAAGAAAGAGAACTTTCCCATGCTTGCCAGACACAGACTTGTTTCTGGACTCTTTCCCATTCTCTCCTGGATGGTCACGCATCCATTCACCATTTCTTTGAGTCTTAGAGGCTACCTATATCATACCATTAAAACAGATTTTTAAAAATTATTCTTCAATGATAAATAAATAAGTATGCTCTCATTTTCTTTCTGCTTTTTACATGGACTTTTATAGGTGTATGACAGATTTTTTTATTTTTCATGGATTATAAAATGAAGGCAATATTTAAATCCTCTCTCATCTTTCTGGAGGTATGAACACTAATTAGAGAATATGCAGAACATATTCTGGGTTTGAGCAACATTAAACACTTCACTGATACTTGCCTAGAAGCAACAGCAATATCAGTAGAAGTACTGATGGCATGAGAAGGAACATACCTATGTAAACTGCACACATATGCATCTAAATAGATGTTCCTGTGGTACTATGGATCTGCTCTCTTCAGATGGGGAGTCTTTCCAGAAGAACAAAACAGAATGTTTATGTCATTGAGTCATCCCTCTGTTCCATCTCATTGTACAAGACTTGCATTAGACTACACTGGTAAATCACTAGGAGACTTCTTCAGGGTCTTTGTAAGTACTACTACTATGTTACCTGAATTTAAACCATAATGAATTTTCTTACACCCATATTAAAAAGAGTGGATGGAAAAATATCTCCTTCTGTTAATATTCAGCTTAAAGTTTAATTCTCTCAAACATTTGAGAGAGCAAAATGAAATTGTACAAATATCTATGGAATAGGAAATGTAAACATGAGATGTCTCTGAGGCCAAGTAAATGTGTGGAAAACCCCAAAGTTTTCTGCATCATTTTCTTGTACTCAATTACATGTATAGTTTGTAATAGCAAATTATTTCCTCATTCAGGTGTCCAATCAAAAGTTATGTGAAGTCCCCCTATCCCAATTCCCCAATTGCATCATAGAAAGGAATATAATAAGGCCCCATTGACAAAAATATTCCTTGATTGCAAGGATCGTCGATATCCTGAAAATGAGTTTTCACAACACTAGAGGTGCACTTCAGCTCACTTTGCCAGGTGTTTGCATTGCAGTGATAATTTCCATCGCTGTGCTGGCTGCTGAATATGGCCCCAAATTGGAATCACCCCCATAAGAGTATTCAGATTACATAGAAAAACCTGGGCAAAGGATATAACAGACTACAATCACAGAGAACAGAGCAGAGCACCCTGAATGCAAGCTGCATCAGAGCAAACATGCAGGAGTCATGCTTATCTTTATAGCAGAATTTTCCACATTGATACACAGGAAAGCTAAGGGAGAATGTTAGAATCAAGTTTCCTCTCTAGTTCAAATCTGTATTTTAGAGGGACTCTGGGATAAACTTAGATGCATGTGTTTCATACACGGTGCCTTTTTCCTCTTCACAGAGGTGTTTCCACAAATGATTCTCTTAATCTGAATCTCTGTGCATGAGTTTGATAGTGATTCTATACCATCTTAAGCAGCTGGTGAGTCCGGGTCTATAGTTTGCTGAAGAAGGAAGATGTCCTCCATTCCTCACCAAAAGCATAGCCTAAACCACTTAGTGCTAGTGTCTTTCACAAACTTTCTTTGCTTTTCCCGTGTATGCAAAAGGATAGATAAAGATCAGAGAGAGGCTTAGCTCACCGTGGTATGAAGGACAATAGTATTTGACCCCTCACAAAACTTAGAGGTTCACATAGGTGTGTGTGGCACCCTAGATGCCTGCAAAGGTGACTGTTCACACTTGCACTGAGTGCAGACTGCCCATCTGCAATGCCAGGAGGCATCACACATGAAAATTGCTGTCACACACAGAAGCTACTTCTGCTTTCCTTACTCTTCTCTTCTTAGGTAATCACTGCCTCAGCTGTCCACAGTTTTAAAAGAGTGATGAGAGAAGACATTGTCCTAAAGCTAGAGTGAAGAAGAGAAAATCCTGCTCCTGAATGTGTCATGCTGTGAGGACAACCAAAACACTCTTATTTGCAATTACTTTAGTGAGTTGACTGTGCCAGAGTACTAGAGGAAAAAGTGCCACCTAAATGTAGACTTGCTATTGATATCAACCTATTGACAGAAAGTTGAAGTTTTCCTTTCTGCTGCCAATTATCCCTTATGTAATCAAAATTATTTCCTCTTGGTATGATCTTACTTGTTTTGAGCAGTGTTGCCTTCTCCAAAGCTCAGCCAGTGATCTCAGACACCCTACCTTCCAGGTACCTCATTTGGATGATAGGACAACTGATTTTCAGTAGCAAGTCTTAAAAACAGTTTTCAAAAAGTATCAGTTCTCAATTTGAGCAAAGAATAGTTGATTCCAAAAGTACTAGTCACATTTGAAAATGTCAGTTTTGTGTTACATACAAATAATTACCAATCAGTTACGAATTATAAGTCTGATGTTCTTGGGGTTTTTTTTAAGCCCTCATGATGCTAAAAACCACTTTAAATCATCATTACCTGTTTTAAAGGAGTTAGGTCTTTTCACCAATTTAATGTGATTACTCCAGCTTTGAGAAAGACTTAGTCCCTAGCAGAGGCAAGGAGTCTTGGGATGGTTTGTGTAGGCAGCACAAAGCCAGACACCGTTTCCCACTTCCTAAAGCACAGCTATACTGCCACTATAGCCTCCCTGCACCAGCTATAGGACCACAAATCCTCGAATTGTCAGTGGCACACATATGCCTCAGTACCATCCATC
>WEIV01003330.1:26729-35756 GCA_013390005.1 Calyptomena viridis
AATGCCCCCAACTCGCTGGAGCTCACCCAGTCCTTATTCCATTAATTCAATAGAAGCTCGACAGTTCTGTATTTAAGACAAAAAAACCCCAACAAAACCAACAAACAAAACAAACACACAAAGAAACAAAACCCACAAAAAACCCCACGCTACCCTATGGAAACTATGATTCTTTGTTACTACTATGTTAACTAAATGCAAGAGACCATTTTTAATTTGATATTACTTAAGCAGAAAATAAGTCCCTCATTCATTCGTCCTATAAGTAGCTTTTTTTATTCTTACTAATTAAACAATTGTTTACTTTATAGTGGCAGTAAAAAATACTGAAAGTACTTTTAGCCTAAGGCAACCAGATGCCCCAGATTCATCAGGCCAGTCCCATTTTTTTTAATGGACCTTCCTGTTGTCTGTTGCAAATTGTCCGGGTCCTAAGCCGTTCCAGTTTTCACAACCCCCTTCCCTTCCTCCCAGACAGCCAGTGCTCCAGCCCCAGTTCACTTCCTTTGTGTCTGACATCTGCACCATTAGACACCAGAAAGGTGGGCAGGTAGCCCAGTGGCCACAAAACCTGTTTCATTTCTTGGCTGTGCCCCAACAACCCCGCTGCCCTACCCACAAAAATCTTCCAGGATGCTAAGACTGCAAATCTGGTCAGCTTATTTTAGCCAACTGTACTATTTAGAAAAATTAAAACAATTATTGCTTGCTTCAAAATGTTTATCTGCCTCTTTAGTTTTCACAGAACGTTTCCTAGTTTTATGGCTAATATTTTACTGCAGAGAAGTAATTCTTTAAAAGAAAAAAAAAAAAACAAACAAAAAACCCTCCAAACCATAAAATATTGTTCTGATATAGCTGAACCTGAAACTGTTAATTTAGTTTTTGGTTTGTATTTTTGGCTTTTCTAGAGGAGTGCTGACTCTGAACAAAAGGCATCAAAAAAAGTTGAAATAAGAGTCAGAAAATAGGTGAGAAAGTTATATGTATAAAAGCCCTCTAGACTAGCATTGACTAATAACATTATTGGGTACCAAAGAAATTGCTCAATATCTGGGCTGCCTTTCTTCCTCGGGGAAACTGTATTTAACAAACAAAAAAAAAAAAAAAAAAGACACAAAGCACACATAAGTGCCTCTCATAACGTGAAAGATTTCTGTTTAATTTTGTTTAAGTGTTCTGTGCTATCAGTTGCTGCTTGAATTAAATGAAAAGCAATTTCAGGGGTAAACTGAACCCTTAAATGTAAGAAAAAATTTCCATTTTCTTTTGAGCTATGATCTTAAATTATAGCAGTGCCCACTAGAGCTGTTTGAGCTTAGGTTGCGTTGGTGTATTTGTTATAATAAACCCCTTATTTAAAAAGGATTATGATTTGGCCACAACAATATCTAGAAGAATAAAAGGTGACAGGCAAACTCTTAGTCAGGCAGGAAAGACTATTTTAAAAAAAACATATTTAAGATAAAATCCTCCTAAGTTTATCACTTTAAAGGTGATATTGTTAATATCATTACTTATTAAAATAAATATATTTTGACAGCTACCTCATTTGATCACAAATACAATTACGACTTCTAAATTATCCTGGGTTTGAATCATTTTTAAAACACTACACAGATCATGTCCATTGTGAGAAAGCATTTGTAATAGCTGACTGAAATCCAGTGGTGACTTTTGGTATTTGAATAAGTGAAATAAATTAAGATGACAACTCAATAGCAAAAAACCTTTTCCAAATTATTTTTGCATTGCTTAAAAATCAACTTCATAACAAAGTAATAGTGAGCAGTCTATATACATCTTCAACCATTAGAACCACATAGGAATCTTCTTAAATAAATGCTCGAATTTTGAAAATGTATAATCTTATACTTCAAGCTGAATTTAAATAGTCACAGCTGATGTAAAATGTCCCTCACTGGTATGTGGCAGCCATTTTAGGTATTCAGGTTGTTTTGTTGTTTTCTACTAGTATTTATACAGTAGAAATATAAATGTTGGAGTATGGTGAATCCAATCAGCATATCATAAATACAGTGCAGCATTTCAAGATAACAGGTGACTTTTTGATTTTCCTTTGAAAATTACCTATTTGTGTTTTTAAATAAGATAAGAAAAAATTAAGAAGAAAATCAAGCACAGAAATATAGCATCAATATCCAAACTTTCCCTAAGAATGCTTGCCCTTTCAGAACATTAAGGCACTTGAAGCATTTTGAAACATTAGTTAATTTAGTTGCTCAATGTAGGAAAAGTCTATCTGTCGGAAAAGATATTTCTTAAACTGTATCTGACTATTTGTAGTGTAGGCAGCACTATGCTTTCTAGCTCTTTAGTAGCTGAACTAATAAATACAATCATTTTCAGACTTTGCCCTCTTGAGCCAAAGCTATAGTTTATAATGCTTGTGATTTCAGCTACCTATTTGGAAGGTAAGGAAGCAGAACAGAAAAAAACAGCAGAGTCTGAAGAATTAAGGGTAATTTCCATTTTAATTCCAAGTTACTTGGAATTGTGTTGTGTGTATCCTAACCTAATAATGAATGGATGAGATTTAGAGGTTCAGCTTGAATACATTCCCACAGCTGCTCACACAGCCCAAGCTGCAACACAGTCATGTTTCTCCCAGTTCCTGCTTTTTGATCTGAATTAAGATCATTTGCCCCATTTTTCCCCAGATGCATTTTAAAAATGGACAAAACTTGCTACTTGTTTCTGTCTTAATTCAAGTGCATTCCTGCCTGTCTTCATTCCATTGACTATTCCTTTTCTACCACAGCAAACACAATTATTACACTTCATGACTGTGAATCCCCTCAGATCATATTTTCTTCTGCATCAACTCAGTGCCAATGATGGCAATTCTCATTCCTCCTCAACCAAAGTTTCCTGGAAGTACCTTTATGCTTTTTAGTGGACTGCCCCTTACACTTTGGAGGAGTTTCCCACAAAATCTGTACAGCCATTATTTCATACTCCTTCAGCTCTTGCCTTGAAATTTACCTGTGCCACGATGCTGATAAAGAACCCAACAGTAGATTTTGTGTGCTGACTTGTAGCTATTATGTTAACGATAATAATTTCCCTGTTATCTGATGTTTCTACATTGTGTTGCATTCACTTATTATTCCTTGTCATGTTCACAGAGATTCCCTGAAAAATCACTTAACTCAGTGTAAAGACTCTCATTGCCTTCAAAGGCTTTGGATTAGGATCCTGGATGCTCAGTCTTCCCATTATATATGTACTGTTAGGAGTACAGTGGGGACCCTATCCAAGTAAATTGTAAATCTGATAACATTTCACCCTTCCTCCAGCCTGCACCTCCATAGCAGAGCCTTCTGCTTGGTCCTGGGTGAAGACCTGACACTTAACATTTTTTTTTTCCATTTAAAATTAAATTTAAAATTAAAATGGAGATTCTTTAGACAATGTTTTGAGGATACTGCAGCTTTCTTCTATGGTAACCCTCCTTTTATCTGAAATCCATTTATCCAATTCTACTTTAAATATTCACTTAGGCATCCAACTAACTTTAAATTAGAATAACCCTGTCCCATGGACACTTGAAATCCGAAACTTCTACTGGATCCCAAAATAAAAACAAACAAGCTTCTCAAACTCGAAGCAGAATGAGCCCATTTCTGCTAGTGATCTCATTAAGCACAGAGCTGAAGACCGTGCAGAGTCACAGATAAATTTCTTTTTAAGTTATGACACTGACTCCATATTTCTGCACCAAATTGCTTGAAGGAAATGTGTATTTCAGATGTCTGTGGGAAAATAGGAGGCCCCTATGCAAAGACACACAGAAGACTCACTTCCACCACCTCCCTGTTCCAGGCAGAGGTGACCCAGAAAGGTCCTCCTTATCTCCCTGTCAACCATCAGAGAAAGAATAGCAAATTTTAAAATCAGTTCTGGAAGAGTTTGCAAGCTGGCACAAGAGCCTGTAATGGTTCTAAACCTTTAACATTATTTCAAGACTATATTTAAATATATATGTGTCATTTAAAATAACTCGCATGCCCTCCTCCCATTTGCTATTATTCATTTCAGCACCGATGCAACAGCCAAATGGTTTACCAGCCTGTGTCTCTAACACTTGCATAATAACTTGAGATCTCACAACCCCTCTATTTATCAAGCAACAATGTTACCAAA
Source organism: Calyptomena viridis (assembly GCA_013390005.1). Lineage (NCBI taxonomy): Eukaryota > Metazoa > Chordata > Aves > Passeriformes > Eurylaimidae > Calyptomena > Calyptomena viridis. The sequence goes on from WEIV01003330.1 coordinate 30,897, forward strand.
AATAACTATATGCATAGCTATAAGGGGATCTGGGGAGGGGGAGAGGGGGGAAAGGGGATGGGGAGATTTGTCAATACAATTTGAAACCTGCAGTAAAGAGCTAGAGTTGAAGCTTTCACAGCGTGTAAGTCACTTTTCCTGATGGGCACTTATCACAAAGTGGAGTCAGCAAAAGAGGGTCTGTGCAGGCTCATATGCCCTTGGAGAGGCATCGGGACTGCCAGGTCAATGTGGGGCTCCGGAGCAATGCCATACATCACACATGTCACTACGAACCAGCAGAAAGCAAAATAAGGGAGAGGTGTCAGGCAAGGGCCAGAATATCAGTGTAACAAACCCACAGAAGTCCCCTCCCGCCCTGCACCTTTTCCGGCAGCAATCATTATTTCCCTTGCAATGCACCTGTTCTTAACACCATTATTCACAGTGGATTGACTGGGGTTTAGTGCTAAATGCAGTAGGTTAATGAAGTAGGAATGTCACTGTTGTGTCCACTGTCGACTTACTGTCCACTTACTTTCTTGTGTGCTCTGTATGTGTGTGGCTTTTCTTTTCAAAGCCTGAGCATTCCTGGGGGTGGGAGGGAAGAAGGAAAGGAGGCAGCAGCTCTTTAGAAAGGCTGCTTCATCTGTGAAGTTTACAAAATATCATCAGCATTGCCGAACTAATGAATAACAAGAATGTGTTGTCTCTAGCTTTTATGCAGACTGTTCTGAAAAGATTCAAAACTGTGTGGGACCTGCAGTGTTGATCTGCCTATTCCAGGTACAGCTTCAATGATTTTTATCTCAGCTTGGAACACAGAGTGTGTTCTGATACTAATACTGATAAAAGCATAAAGGCTGATGCCATCTGCCATGGCAACTATCAAGATGGCAGCTGCTTTTCATCAGCTTTATCTGAACTTTGCGTTAACGGGAATTCAGACACTGTGGGTGCATTTTCAAAAAGGACATAAAAATGATAGCACTCCTCTGAATAAAACCAATTCATCAAATATCAACCTACTCTCATCTCCTTTATCTTTCTGGTAAGAAAAATGAAAAAGGGGGAAAAATTCCATGTGTGCTCTCTTTAGATCACCTTGTCTCTTTTTCAGCCCTAGTCTCTGATGCCAATGGTATTAGACGCTTCCACTCGCACAGCAGCAGCAGCAGCAGGGCTGTAACCCTAAGAGGCTCTGACTTTGAATCCCAGCACTGGCATCACTGCTACAAATGGGATTCAAATGTGCAGTGTCTGAGGGCATTGCAATCAACAAAATAGCATGCTAGTGTACAGAGACTACCACAGGTAATAACAGAGGCTTTTCCCAAAGAAAGGGAAAAAAAAAAAGAAATAAAGCAAGGAGGGGGAGAGGAAATAAGGAGAGGAAAAAATGAACTAGTAGTATTTCTAAGGGGCTTTTTTTTTCCTCGGCAATGGTTTACAGCAGGTACACCTTCTCCATGTTCATTAGCAGTGCTAGAACATGACAATTCACTACAGAAAAGATGCTAATTGCAGGCACACAAGCTTTGTGTTGCTGGCTATAAAAGCATATATGAAATATAAATATAAGATGGTAGTATACTAACATATTAGAATGCTGTTACACTTCTACTGATTTTGCTATTTTCCAGAAGGTTATTTTCCCTGGTTTTTTTTTTCCTCTGCTAATTAAATCTTTATTTGATTTATTTTTTTGGTTTAACTTAGCATCTGGCTCTCTCCTTCTCAGAATAAATTTTATTGAATTTTAAGTAGATATAGATATATAATGGATGTATCCAAACAAAAAAAATATAGAAAACAATGATGCTAAACTATACATACACTGGAATCCAAAAAATTTACAAAACATGTTCTCAAAAGAGTGTTGCTACTACAGATTGCTTTGGCAAGTAAGACTAAAATGCTTGAAGGTTAGTGAAAGAAAGCCTAATTAGAAAGCTGAATTAGACACAGAAAGCAAGCTTGACATAGAGAGGACAAGGACCAGAGACCAGATTGTGCAAAATACTGAGTGACTTCAGCTTTCCAAGAAGTCAGTGTCAGTTGAGGGAGCTCTCTGGAACCGCAAGTCAAGCCCCAAGGGACTGAGTTTACTTGAAGCAAGAATAGCAGACCAAATCATCAACTATTGTAAATCAGTTTAGTGCCACAGCAGTCAAAGCTAGGGACTGAGCTGGGCCAAAGGCAGTGGCAGCTATTTGCCCAGAAGCTCTCAAGGGTAGTAGAAAGCCATAGATCCACACCTAAATTAAAATTATGAACTGTATTAGTAATAATGCTGTCCATTAGAAAATATTTTTGTTACTTTGCATCAGGAAAAAATATTATTAAACAGCTGATTCCACCACAACAACATGGTTGTTGGAAGTCAGGAAGGAGACAAATGGCCAAGATTTAGAAAAGAGATTATTACATTTTCCCTCTGCAATCCAACATTTCAAATATGCACTCATTTTCTCTTTCTGTTTTTGTGTTATATACTGAGTGAGGCTAGTAGGCAGGGTGACAGTCTTCTTTTTCAACAATGTGAAAAGCAAGAGAGGAAAAAAAGTAGTGTAGAAAACCCAAGCTATCTCTAGATTTTGTTTCCTAGCGCTTCCAGCCTCATCCAGATCCTCAGTTCCTTCTGGGACACTTTTGGGGTACTTAAATTAAGGGAATTCTTTAAATTCAAATTAGTTTTGTTTCAGCAAAATGGCCCTCCCTTAAAACTAAAACATAAAAATGTTAGCTGATATCTTTGTTTAAGGTCTTGTAGGGTGTTGAAAAGCTGCAAGCCCAAGGAGACCACCACATGGAGGTCTTATTGTCTTCCAGTAGCTTTGTCCGAATTACGTTTGATACCTTCTGAGCATTGAGGAGCTTGAACTACTGAAACTTTTGTAATCCATACTACAGGGACAGGAGATTTTTTTGTCTTAGAGTCATAAGTTCCACAGAATTTTTAGGTACTGAAAACATTTATCTAAAAAAAAAAAATGCATTGTTCTAGAAAGTAAGAACAATAAAACCAAATCACATAAAAAAATTGAAGCAAGTAAAGCATAAGCAGAGCTGACGCTATGCAGACTTTTAGGACACAGTTCTGTATCTGAAAATGTCAATTCATCTCTCCCTTGTGCAAGAACATGTTATTAATGTTTAATGCCTACAACAAAAGATAAATACTTTCTGGAATGGGGTAAATGAAAGTGTACACAGAAGCACCACATTGCTCTGTAATGGTGACTCTTCTTGGGAGCTACAAGGGCAATGATTTTTCAATAAAGAAAGCAACAGGGAGAATTTTAAGTCTTACCAAAAGAGGGACAATTCCTTTCCGTAATAAACCCACCTTCATAATCTTTCTCATTCTTTTTAACTCTATAGCTTTACTCTTGCCATTCATTGCTTTTATCATTTGAAGGCAATCAGAGTTTTGCCACTAATTTCCAGGCAAGTAGGAGTGGAGAAAAATGTAGCTTCTGAAACTTTTAGCCCAACACAAAGACAAAAGGTGTTGTCCTCAGATTGAAGCGTTCAGAAAAGAACTCTCCCAAATTTGTGGCAGATAAAACACTAAATGAGCAGTTGAAGAGATTATTATTAGCTTATTATTATTAGCTTACTATTATTAGCTGTGCAAACAGATCGTGAACACCTGATCAGGAGGTCATATTCAGAATAATGGGTACAACACTGACAAGGGTATTAGAGAAACTGAAAAGGTACAGCTGAAGATGGCCAAAATTATGTGAGAACTCAAGGACCTGAATTATTTGAAACTTTTGAAACAGCTTCTCCATGCTCTTCTGTAAGGAAAATAAACAAAATAAATACAGGCAAAAGTAAAGCAAAATGGAGAACTCCATTGCCCAAAAGAAAAGACTGTCAAGTTGGAAAAATAAAGTCAGTGAGAAGCAAGCTATTAAAAATGGTATGATTAAACTCTGTTGAAGTCCCTATGGAAGTCAGTGGAGACTGCCACCAACTCATCAGATTTACAATGCTGTTCCTGGAAATGAGATTTCTTCAAAGGACTAAAGAACAAATATATAGGGCATGCATATTAAATACTACCCTTTGCACAGTCTTTACAAATTGTAAAGCAGTTAAGCAAGTATTTGGGGGGGGAAAAAAAAGGTAGTAGTATTGGTAATAAAAGTATTCTGAAATCATTGAATCTACGTTGGTTTAGAACAGTAGAGGGACTGCATCTGCATGAAAAACCTAAGTATGGACATTTCCATCAAAAAAATAACCCCAGTAAACACATTATCACCTAGCATTCACAATGCCCTATCACCAGAACACAAACTGCTGGAATAGATTTCATATAGCTTCAATGGTCAAATTTTCAGTGGGATTTAGGTAACCATCTGCATGCTTCTGTACCTAAATGGCTTTGAAAATATAGTGCAAGAGGCCCAGGTCATTCTCCTGATATATTATTTGCCTTGATAGCATGCTCCCTAACACATATAAAAAGTGCAATAATACATAGATGCACAAGACTGAGCTTTAAATTAAGGCAGATTTTACACACTTTTGCGGTTAAAGTTGGAGATTTTGAGATGCAACACTGTGTTGTTCTACTTAAAACATGGATAAATTGTATTTATGCTTACTTTTTTTCTCATTTAAATTTTAAAATTGTAAGATTTAGTGCAATATGCAGGCTTGGAGATGAAGCAGCCTGCATTCTTCTGCAGTATCTCATCCTTTCACATAAAATGGCCTTTGACCTCTGCACCTCTGCCTACAGTCTTATACCATGTCAGGTCTGTTTGCATTCACCTAGGAGTCTCATTCCGGTTCAGGGGGACTATGTGCAAAAGGAAGTGTAAAATATTGCTGTCTATTATTAATAATGGGGGAAAAAAAAAA
>WEIV01003335.1:21517-51153 GCA_013390005.1 Calyptomena viridis
CCTCCCCTCAGGTCTTTACATTGATATGATGCCTTCAAGCCTTCTCTTCTCCAAGTTGGGCAGTCCCAGCTCTCTCAGCTTTTCCTCACAATTAAGATGCTTCAGTCCCTTAATCTTCTTTGTAGCTCTTTATTGGATTCCTTCAAGTATATCCATGCCTCTCTTGTACTGAGAGGCCCAGAACTAGATACAGTACTTCAGATGTGGCCTCACCAGTGCCAAGCAGACAGGAAGGATCCCCTCCCTTGGCTTCCTAACAACAGTCCTCCTAATGCAGCCCAGGATGTTAGGATATATGACATGATTTTTTCTGGCCTCTGACTCACAACCCTGATCTTTTCTGAACAAGGATGCTGGCAGTCCTGCATACCGAAGCCTGTAGTGCTGTTGTGTGTTAGTTAAACAGCCAATCTGCTGGTAAACACAGAAAGTCAGTCTTTAGGCTTGTCAACCCAATATCTACTCAAATCCAGGCTCTCTTTTTCTCCTTCAATAGAGAGGCAGAACCTTGGCAATGACCATTCACACAAATTCAGTCTTGATATCCTCACCCCCACTGGGCCTGCACACAGGACATAGCAGGAATGGTGCCAAAAATAAATTTGGCACAGCAGCTAAAAACAGCTGCTATTGTCCAAATGGTATTAGAGTAATTTTCATTCCTGCTATTATACCCTGTAGTCTAATGCACTTATATATTTAAATCCTGAAGTTTTTACCACATAAAACAACAGCCCAATGTAGAAAAATTACTGAGGAATTTTCTGTGCTTCTATTTTTTTGTTTCAGTAGATATTTGATTAATTAGATTGAATGAGTTGTTTGGACATATACAATCAGTAAACATTCTACAATCAAAAGTATTTTTTAACTTAATTACACCTATTCTGCTAGCACTGGCACAAAATGTCATTTGGTTTCCTGCTATAATGTTTATTTGTTCTTCTGTGTATCTTTCACGTGTACACACAAAGCTGGCTGACTCAGCTAACATACCACTCAAAAATGACAGAATTTCATGGAAAGCATGAAATAATTTCAGTCTGATCTTCAGTCTTCAATCACGTCTTAACACAGAAAGCATGCCTGATGATTTTTTCTCTCCCAGTGTATCCCCTGGTAAACTCAACATCAGCAAAATCATTTCTAATTGCGATAAACTGGCTATATCTTCTTGTGAACCTTAGGCTTTCATCTAGTTTCACATCAAGTGGATATGGATTAGATTTTATAAAGAGCCTATGACTTAATGTTTAACAAAAGCAAAAAAACCCCAATTGCTCATTTTGCTGGCTACTCATCACAGGATATAGCGTAAATCTAGTATCCTGGTTTCAGCTGGAATAGAATTCATTTTCTTTTTAGCACCTGGTACAGTATTGTGTTTTGAATTCATTATGAGAATAACATTGATAACCTGTTGCTGTTCNCTCCCCATCCTGTTGTGGGACAGAGGTCTGTGTGAGCAGCTGCAGGGCATTTAGTTGTAGGCTGGGATTAAATTGCAACACCTACCTGTCTGAGAAACTCTGATTTGCCAGGGGTGTGTAATCCTAAGGGTGTGAGAAAACAGAAATTACACCTTTTCTTCCAATCTTTTTCTTTAGAAAGGAAATTATGGTATCTTAAAAGTTGGATTTGATGACCCTTGTGGGTCCCTTCCAACCCAGAATGTTCTGTGGTTCTGTGGTCTTGTTCATGTGGTGGAAAACCAAACCAAACAAAGTCCCTAGACTTGATAATGCTTATAAATTATTGTATAAGACAACATGATCAATGACAAATACAGTTTAACAGGTAACATCCATTTACCCACTTCTACCATGGTGTCCTTGAACATGAAAGAGTTGCTTTTCAGCATCACTTTTCAGCATCACTTTTCAGCATCACTCAAACACTTTTTGTTATACCAGAGCATGTAATCTATCACTCAAACAATTATGATCAAGATCTAGAGATTATGTACCTAAAACTCAGCACAAGCATTTTAAATAATCAATCGCTATTTAATTAACACACAATNTGCTGTTCTAATTGTTGCTCGGTACTACTTAACCTCTACATCAAGGACTTTTCAGTGTCCCATGCTCTGCCAGCAAGGCACAAAAGCTGTGAGGGAACATCACCGGGACAGTAGACCTGAACTGGCCAAAGACATACTCCGTACTATAGAACATCCTGATCAGTATATAAACTAGGGAACCAGGCTGGGCATCGGTCAGTAAGTGGTTGTATTGTGCATCACTTGTGTTTCTTGGGTTTTATCTTTCTCTCCCTCTCCTTTTTATGACAACAACAATATTATTTTACTTTTTTCAATTATTAAAGTGTTCTTATCTCAATCCATGAGGTTTATTTTTTTTTTTTTCCTAATTTTCCTCCCCATCCTGTTGTGGGACAGAGGTCTGTGTGAGCAGCTGCAGGGCATTTAGTTGTAGGCTGGGATTAAATTGCAACACCTACCTGTCTGAGAAACTCTGATTTGCCAGGGGTGTGTAATCCTAAGGGTGTGAGAAAACAGAAATTACACCTTTTCTTCCAATCTTTTTCTTTAGAAAGGAAATTATGGTATCTTAAAAGTTGGATTTGATGACCCTTGTGGGTCCCTTCCAACTCAGAATGTTCTGTGGTTCTGTGGTCTTGTTCATGTGGTGGAAAACCAAACCAAACAAAGCCCCTAGACTTGATAATGCTTATAAATTATTGTATAAGACAACATGATCAATGACAAATACAGTTTAACAGGTAACATCCATTTACCCACTTCTACCATGGTGTCCTTGAACATGAAAGAGTTGCTTTTCAGCATCACTTTTCAGCATCACTTTTCAGCATCACTCAAACACTTTTTGTTATACCAGAGCATGTAATCTATCACTCAAACAATTATGATCAAGATCTAGAGATTATGTACCTAAAACTCAGCACAAGCATTTTAAATAATCAATCGCTATTTAATTAACACACAATTACTGCCCTAATACTGAATCAAATCCTCTTAAAGTGTGCCCATAATTCCCACTAGAGTGGTAATGTCCTGAGAGTGAAAGAAATACACTGTGATCATTAGAAGAGTACTGCAAATTATAGAGTTTTTGTCAAGAGATTAAGCACTTTCAGAATCTATTACACATAAAGAAAAATCATTTTACAACAGAAAAGAATTATGGTACCTCCTTCCAATATCTCAAAATGCATTTTAGTGGTTGTTTTGAATAAATAGATTGTCTCAGCATTATTTCCACCTAAGGTACATAAGATTTCTGCATAGTCCTTTTTCATCAAATAAGACACAGAAAACTTTTTAGGAAAAATTATGCAAACTCAATTTTTGTCATGTTCATTGCAGCACCTAACCTATGAAGACAGGCTCTGAGAGTGGGGGTTGTTCAGCCTCTTCTTGGGAGAACAGAAGGCTCAAGGCTGACCTCATAGCAACCTTCCAGTACCCAAAGTGGTTTTACAAGAAGGCCAAAGAGGGAAATTTTACCAGGGCATGTAGTGATAGGACAAGAGAAAGTGGCTTAAAACTGAAAGAGGATAGGATTAGATTAGATATAAAGAATAATTTCTTTATTGGGAGGGTGGGGAGACACTGGAACAACTTTCCCAGAGTTCTGGAAATGTTCAAGGTCAGGCTGGATGGGGCTTTGAGCAACCTAGTCTAGTGGAAGATGTCCCTGATCATGGGCAGACAGGCTGGAACTAGATTATCTTTAAGGTCCCTTTTAACCTCCTATGATTCTATGAAAATGTTGCACAAATATTAGCTGTAATAACAAAAAAAGAATTAATTAATCATACAAATAAATAAATAAATTGGGAGATATTTCCATCAATTTTGCAAAAAGAAAACATTAGAAGAGTCCTAATAAAACTAAATTTTGGGAACATCACTGTTTTCCATTTGAAAGAAGTTGAACATTATCTTATAATTGATTATTTAATGGATAAAATAATTATGTTATAAATAGACTAGATTTTGATCAGCTTGTCATGCCACAGTCAGAATGTACGAAAAAGAGCAGTTTTAAGACAAGAATAATAATTGTTCTGTGCTGAAGAAAGGATTAATCAAACCCAGAATTGTTAATCTGGCATATCTATTGACTAAGGGAAGTGTATGTGTTCAGTCTGATACATGGTGGCAGTACTTGGGATGGTATCCGTCTTCTTCCAAGTTATGGTTGTTGCCCCGAAGGAATGTATCTCCTTCTTCGTATTCAGTAGACTTTTCACCAACACTTTTTTCTCCACCAAAGGAACCTTCTGGTTTTTCAATGCCTTTATAAACCTAGCACTTACAATCTCCTGAGGCAAAGATTTCTATGATCTAGTTACTTACACTGTGCAATAGTTCTCCCTGCCGAATAATTGCTCAGGATTTACTGCTAGTCTTTCTGCTGTGCTGCATTGGTTGTAGTTTTGCATACTTCTGTCATCTGCAATTTTAATTGGATGATTTCAGTGAAGGGCTGAATACAAGTTCTAAAAACTGATGCACTCAAAAGAAAAATATTTTGTACTAGCAATGACTACTGAATTTCAAAAGAGTAGAATCCACATAGGTTAAATATTTGCAGTACTTCATGAAGCCAGCGGAATTCCAGTTGCTGCTGCTGTTCCACAGGTCTTATAAAGAGCAAAAACTCTTCTGTTACGGATTCCTATGTTTTAGTGCTTGTACATCTGTCAGTAAAAATATGGAAAGAGAATCTAGGTAGGTATCAAATTGAAAGGCACAATCGTGCCATACATAAATCGTTTCTACTACCAGAGCCATTTTGTTTAATGTGTTTTAGTTTGCTTTGTTGTTTAATTTTGTTTGGTTTATTTTTCATTCAAAATGTTTTATAAAAATGTCTGTACCAGTGCTTGCACAACAGTTCTGTGCCCTTCCAGCTGGTAGACAAATATACTATTTATTGAACTACTGTGATTTTCATATATACTATTTCTCGAGAATATGTCTGTGTATGTTTATATATCTGTATTTATATATATATATATTTCTATATACACACATGTAACCCCTTCTCCTATACTGCTAAAAGTACTTTTAAGGTCCACTAGTGAAAACCTGTGTGTGAGAAGCACCAANGCCACTTTTAACATGATGCCACTCTCCTATGATCTCATTAGTTGGAAAGAAATATATGTATATATATTTCTATATACACACATGTAACCCCTTCTCCTATACTGCTAAAAGTACTTTTAAGGTCCACTAGTGAAAACCTGTGTGTGAGAAGCACCAAGATGGGCTATTCTCTAGGGATTTTTGTCTGAAGTGTTCCCTCTCTATACCCATCAGATCCTTAGGATATGTCTTATTTTTCAACCTCATCTCCTACAGAAGTAACACAGTGTGACAGTCACATCCAAATCTTTGGAGCTGCGTAGTTTCAACCACATCTTGAAATAGAAGGTGCCTGACAGGAACCCAACCTAATTAAGTTTTCCAGAGTTTTGAAAAAATAGGCTTTGCCAAACAAAGGAGGAAAATCTTAACAATTTTCCAACAGAAGAAAAGATACAGAAGAAAAGTGGGCATTAGCAGATATGGAAAAACCAACCTGGAGGAGAGGATAAATGCTCAAACTGTAGAAAAGCTTCAGCAGGAGCTTATTCTTAAGTTCCAAAGTGGCTCAAATGCACAAGAATCCATTGAAAAATATGCTCCTTATTTTGGTAAGACAGATATTATCATTGTAATGAAGGACTATTTAAAAAAATAAATATATATGATTTACATGTACACACATATATATATGCGCAGACCCATAAATGCACATTAATATATATGTATAGAGGCTTTGAGGGCTCATTATCTATTCATCTTATATTATCATTACTTTTATGACTATTTGGAGCTCTTCAGTGAATCATTCTGTCCTACATCATGCTGGAAATATTTTTCATCTTGGAAACTGTTAATATGAAGTTGGCCCCTTAGCAAGTTAAAGAAAAAAAACATAGTAACATTAATAAACGTAATATTTATTTTTGAAGAGGACAACTGGCTAGATAGAATTCCAGACTTGATTAATGTATTTAACTTATTAGTCCTCTCAGCTTTATAGCTTTTTTTTTCTTAAATACATTTTTTCAGTTAACCGCACCATCTGTATTAAAAGTAGATCATTCCATCTCTCAGCACTTTATCTAATGATGAATTTCTGAGTTCTCATTCTATTTATGTATATTTTCTTTGTCATTTAAACTCCATTCTATTTGACCTGAAAGCTCAGAGAGATAATCAATCTTAACTTTGAGAGGCATGATAGATAATATGAATTTTGGACAGATGTATTGCTCACCAGGCAAAAAAACCTGTCAGGATTATTGAGCTCAAAGTGTGGTGGCGAAGGGAGCTACATCTAACTGGTGACTGGTAACAAGTGATGTTCCTCAGGGTTCATTGTTAGAGCCAGTTCTGTTTAATATTTTAACAATGACCCAGATTAGAGGATCAGCCAGTTTGCAGGCAACACCAAGTTGGGCAGTAGTGTTTATCTCCTGGAGGTTATGAAAGGCTCTGCAGAGGGATCTTGACAGGTTGAATTGATGGGCTGAGGCCAATTGTATGAAGTTCAACAAGGTGAAGTGCTGGGACCTGCACTTGTGTCACAACAACCCCAGGCAGCTCTACAGGACTGGAGAAGAGTGGCTGAAAAACTGCCCAGTGGAAAGGGACTTGGGGGTGCTGGTCAACAGGCAGCTCAACACGAGCCAGCAGTGTGCTCAGGTGGGCAAGAGGCCAATGGCATCCTGGCATGTATCAGAAATAATGTGGTCAGGAGGACTATGGAAGGGATCATCCCTCTGTACTTAGCACTGGTGAGGCTGCATCTCAAATCCTGTGTCCAGTTCTTGCCCACTCACTACAAGAAAGACATTGGAAAATGTCCAAAGAAGGGCAATGGAGCTGGTGAAGGGTATGGAGAACAAGTCTTATGAGAAGCAGCTGAGGTAGCTGGAGTTCTTTATCCTGGAGAAACGGGGGCTCAAGGGAGAACCCATTGCTTTCTACAATTACCTGAAAGGAGATTGTAGGGAAGTGGAGGTCAGTCTCTTCTCTCAAGTAACAAACAATGGGATAAGAGGAAATGGCCTCCAGTTGCACTGGGGGAAATGTCGCGGTCGGGACGGACAGGGCGACATTGATTACACGTCTGCTGCGTGTTCATGGGGTGCTGAAATGTAACAATTTATTGTTTACAGAATAGACATTTATACACATCAGAAGGTTTGCATATTCTAACATAATTGGTAGAAAGTTATCTAACTACTTCACCATTGGCTAAAGGCACAACACTTGCTCTCTGCCCATCTCAGCTGCCCCTTCTGTCTCCAGGCATGCAGAGATGCATGCCTATCTGTGACAGGGAAATTTAGCTTGGATATTATGAAAACTTTCTTCACATTGTCAAATTTAAGAACAGGCTGTCCAGGTAGGTGGTTGAGCCACCATTCCTGAAAGTATTTAAAAGACATGTAGATGTGGTGTTTAGGGACATAGTTTAGTGCTAAACTTAGCAGAGCTGAGTTAATGGTTGGACTTGAGGATCTTAGAGGTCTTTTCCAGACTATGTAATTCTATGACTCCTTTGGAGAGTTTCATGCTAAATTTGAAGCCTTAACAATTTACAAAACTGATTTTTATTTTGTGAGTGTAGTGATTTGACCCTGGCTGAGCTCCAAGGACCCACTAAAGCCACTCTCTCACTCTCCCCCTGCAAACGGACAAGGGAGAGAAAAAAACCCAGAGGGTTTCATGACTTTGAGATAAGGACCATAAGAAACCCCATCACCGATCACTGTCACAGGCAAAACAGACTCCAAGTGGGGATATTAATAATTTATTATTATCAAGATCAAAGCTTGAGAGCGNNNNGGCTCAGAGAGAGACAAGTCCTTCCCCTGCTTCCCATGGGGTCCCTCCCACAGGAGACAGTTCTTCAGAAACTGCTCCAGAGTGAGTCCATCCCACGGGCAACAGTTCTTCAGACACTGTTGCCACGTGAGTCACTTTTCCACAGGGTGCAGTCCTTCAGGCACAGGTTGCTCCAGTGTGGGTCCCCCACAGGCCACAAGTCCTATCACAGGAATCCTGCTCCAGCCCAGGCTCCTCTCCCGAGTTCCTCTCCCCATAGGCTACAGACCTCTGCCAGGACCCTGCTCTAACATGGGCCTCCCACGGGATCACAGCCTCCTTCCAGCATCCATCTGCTCTGGTGTGGGCTCCTCCTGGTGTGAGCAGGTGGATCTCTGCTCTCCTGTGGTTCCCCATGGGCTGCAGGGGCACAGCTGCTCCACCATGGTCTTCACCATGGGCTGCAGGAGAACCTCAGCTCTGGTGCCTGGAGTGTCTCCTCCCCCTCCTTCTCTGTTGACCTTGGTGTTTTCATTGTTGTTGTTCACAACTTCTGACTCTGCTTTTCTCTAGCTCGCATCTTCATCTGCCCCCTACTTTTTGGTTTCCTTCTTAAGTATGTTATCACAGAGGCGTTACTCTCACTTTTGATTGGCCTGGCCTTGGCCAGCAGTGGGTCCATCCTGGAGCTGGCTGGCATTGGCTCTGATGGAAATGGGGAAGCTTCCAGCAGCTTCTTGAAGAAGCTTCCCCCATAGGTCCCCCCCAACTACCAAAAACCTGGCCACAGAAACCCAATACAGTGGATTATTTTGGTTGGTGTTTTTTGTTTGTTTGTTTTTGTTTTTTTTTTGGTTTTTGTTTTTTTTGTTTTGGTTTTGGTTTTGTTTTATTTTGTTTTTTTTTTTTAATATAGACAACCCTGTAATACTCTTCAACTATGCTATCTGACTGTCTTCAAGAAGTGTGTTAAGCACTAGCTGGAACATACAACTATTTCCTTCATCCTCTCTTGGGCATGAATGCTTTATTTCTCTTATATGCATGATGTATTATACATTTTGACTCCTAAAGAGTAGGTCACAAAGGGCATTGCAAATCCAGAGAAGTAAGTGAGGTTGGTGATGACTCTTAGATCTTCTAAGGATTCTTCCTGTGGTCTTGAAAAAAAAAAAAAGCTCTTCTTCTTTCCTTGAAATTATAGATCAATCTAGTAGAACGTTTATATGATTTTGAGCACCCCCTATTCCCTGCCTCTAGTTACTCATTTTTGAACTTGAAGGAACCTTAGAGTTCTTCTATCTTTCTAGAAATCTCAAAAAAAATATTTTGTAGAATAAGTGATTAGATATATTCGATGGCATCGCATGTTGCTTTAGCAACATATAGATTTACTCAGCTTTCTGCAGGATGTCATCTGGTTAAAAAGCAGCAGTTGCATGTGTATTTAAAATGTCATTTTTGTTGTCTCTTAGTCACAAATTAGGCCACCTATTTTATAATGACAATGAACTCAGCAACAGCACGGTCTGTGAATAAGCATTGTGCTATTTTTGTTCAATTTATAAGATGGAAGTCAAGAAAAATGAGACGTTCAATGTTCAGATGATAAGACTGAAACTACACGAACCCTTCTCTTTTTTCTTTTCCTGTTGAGTACATTGAACTATATAAAACCTCTAGTCTCTAGAAAGTAAAAAAACTAATTAAGCTAAACCTAAAATTCTATGTTAGCACAGTAGACTAAAAAAATAAATACTTCTACCTTGGCAAAATGACAGTATTTTCATTTTTGTTATTGTTTTTAAGTAATAGTGATTTTCTGTGGATATAGTTTAAACGAGCCAGTCTTTTCCTTCAATTAAAAGTTGTTATCTTTTATTCAATTGTCAAAGAATAACTGAATTATTGTGTCTAAAAATTTTATTTTGTTCATTTTTTTTACTAGGATTACAACACTGAATCACATACTTTCTGAAAAATGTCGTCATCTTACAACTTGACTTAGATTTTGGCTCTCTTTCAGTGCACGTGGTCTACTTTAGATGTCATACTAGAGAAGTTCAGGTTCTGCACAGAGTATCCAGGAAAGTACACTGTCTTATTTCTAATTGCTAAATGTTGACACATTCTTATCTGTATATCAGGTTGTTGTTTAAAACAAGGTCCTTGGGAATTAGCACCAAACTTTACTTTCTGTTATACACTAATATTACACAAGGAAGCCAATTATTGAAAGTGTTATGAGCAGATGATACACTAAAGAATGAAGAAGTAGTGTTCAATAACGTAGCATAGCGGGCCATACACTACATAACAATGTTAAAAACCTTCCACCTATTGGACACCTGAGGAATAAAATTTAGTTATTATTAGTGAATCTATATGTGTATGCAGAAACATCGCTTTTCATTAAAATACCTTCATTCTGGAACCTTTCTGTAACAGATGATTATTTTCCAGCTTTAGAGGACAGTTACAGATGTCCACATATACATGCAGGTATTCATGGGAGAAAGAGAAGTCTTTTCCTTTTTCTTCTCTTTTTATACAGTCCTTTTAGCCAAGAGTTTATGATAAAAGAGCCATGAAACTTCTATCAGAAAATTAGTTTCAATCCTAGCTTGGGGTTTTTTTTCAGTTTAAGTTACGTGTAAAAGTGTCTCAGCTGGTCTTCATTGCTCTGAGTAGGCTAATTATCACATTGAATTTTAATCCCTCTGAATGAAACTACTCAAAAAATCACAGCTAACTGATGGACAATATACCTACTCTTTAACTATGATTAATATAAATGCATTTTAGAAGACATCATCTAGTAGTTTAACATCTCTGAATGGTACATGAATATTACCTGGAAGTCATCTGTCATTCAGACTACCCACATTACATACTTAGTGTGGAATACCTCTCTTTCATCATATTTTCCTTTAAGATCCAAGTGACTTCCCACACTGTAATATTAGGAAGCTATAGATTCCTATAACGTTGGATTTCTATTTCACTAATAGAAAATAAGGTATAAAGTCCTTAAATTAGTAGTCTTCATAATGCCTTTGAGTCCATGTGTAGGTACCTTTTGTATTTTCCAAAGGACTGACTTTGAACGAATAGCTTCTAAAGAGCTCAGAGGAGAGGAAAGGACTTCCCAGAAGGACTAGAAAAGCATTTCTCAGATATCTATCCCATAGAGTATAAAGCAACTGTTTGAATAGAATGAAGTATTTCTGGTTTTGATCAAAATGTAGGAGAGAAATAAATAAAAATATGATGAAAAATTGAAGGGATATTAGTCTCTAATAGACTGACATTTTCAAGTCAGTTTTAACATAGGAGTAGTATGAATGACCAATTGATTTCATTTAAATTTATTCAGCCATGTAGAATTGCTAAAAATGGCATTAGACGTTTCCTTCTACACAGTAATACAAAGCTGCTGTACTGCAGCTGTTGGTTTGGATTCAAGTTAAATCTTAAATACAGAAAGCCCTTCTTAAAATCATGAACCTCTTAAACATATTGTGGTGTTGTTTATAATGTAGCTACATATCCATTGCAATATCAGTGCCTTGGGAATACATTTGATTAAAGATAATTTTAGCATCTGCATAACCATGAAATGTTAATCCCTACAACAGGACTGAGTTTTTCATCTCGTTAAGTAACACGGGGCTTTGAGAAATCACTACTATTCTTAGATATAGAAGCCAGGTACTTGTTATTAATTGTGGCTAAATCTCAGAAATGTCAATTTTAAATGAGACTCTTAGTGCATTAGATGTTTTACTGAACATCTCATTTAATAATTTAATATTGGAAACCTTGTGAAACGTTAACACCGGCAAATTCTGCCTGGACCTGCCATGTCATTTCCCTGCACTTTTCTGCTTTTTCTCCTCTATAGGGCTACCACCAGATGAAAACCAACTCTAAGTGATCATCTCCCATCCCCCAGCCAACATGTTGGAGGCTGCAGGCTTCCTGCAGATGGTCTCCTTGGAGTCTACCAAGAAAGATGCTTAGCTTCTGGGATCTGTCATGGTGCAGAGCATGCTTTCCAAAGGACCCACTCAACTGACACAGACCCTGCTCTTCACAGACAACAAAGCCAATCTCCCAAGTGCCTCATGGAGTACTTGAAGATAAAGAGTCGATGTAGTCCTGTGACTTCAGTTTCTCTTCATACTCAAGACCTCCTACTGTTATCAAATATTTGTCCAAGGCAAGCTAAGAGTTGTAAATAAGATAATTGGGAAAGCAAAAGATAATTTTTTCCTTAAAAATCTAAATGGATTTAGTTGTAGTGGTTTTGTTTGGGCTTAGTTTTAAACTGACACATTTCTGTAAATATTAAAATACCCCAAACATACTTGTAGCACTGATATTAGCTCAGAATCTGTCATCTAATTGTGACTCTGAAAGAAAGAGCTAACAATTTGTTTTCAAATTAATAATTTTTTGTTGAAGTAATATTGTATCTTCTGGCCCTGTTAATTTTGCAAGAAGCAATTTCCATTTATTATTATCTAAACTTTTTTTGATTTTATGAAATTAAATGTAACAAGAGAATTAATAAAAACTTCTGTCTACATCATCTTACAAACAAAATGAATGAAGAGAATTAAACTTCTACTGAGTCTTACTGGCTTATCCTTTACTATTCTTCCATATGTATTTTACATGAAAAGCTAACAAATTGCGAATCCACTATTTTTCTCTGATGTGATACAACATGAAAATTTTCTATTCATATGTCTTTCAAAAACATGTCCATTTTTATCAGAGAAGCATTTTTTTTTTCCTACAGCAGGAAATCTGTGTTTTAGCTGTAACATTCTTTTGTCCTATGTTCTGAAAGTCGTATTTATATGAATCTCTGATTCTTTCTCTGGATCAGATCCAAAAAGAGAACAAATTAGTTCTTGCTTGACTCAAAGTTTTTAAGTAAGTAACATTCTGATTTTGCTGCTGAAAACTGAGAAAAGGAAAGCTGGAGAATTTCTCATGATGATCCTTTACCTCACAGGACCTTAATGTCACTTAGAACTGAATGCAATGAACAGGTAAAAATTTCCCCACAGAAGATCCAGCTGGGAAGCCTGTGCTTCATGCCACCTCTTCAAATAAAAATTAAGATCAGAGAGAAGTAGCAATGGAGTCTACTGGAAAATGAGTACAGAACAAAAAAGGTGAGCAGGAGTGCAGAAAATGTGTTGTTAGGGTAAGGAGATTTTGCACATATACAACCACCCTTGGAGTAGTTTTATTTTAATATATAATAAATTCAGAATTTTAATCTCATAACAACAGATTTGAAAAACTGCTTACACATGGAACAAAAGTATAAATGACAGAATATCGCTCCTGCAAATAAGTATTTTTCATATTGTGTGCTTCTTTTGTAAATGTGTATCTACAACCCACCTTAAGGTGCAACTACTGAAAAAATTCTGGGAGTAAACATATAAAGTAAAAATAAACCAGACCATATTCAGGACTTCTAACCAAAGTTTGACTCTTAGAACTTCTTCACTGTAAAGAGGCCGTTTTCTGAGACTATATAGCTCTGCAATAAAAGGGTCACACATTATCTTAACAGTTAAATATGCTTTTTAAAGCTCTAACAATAAAAATGTCATCAGTAAGAAAAATTAATAGATTAATTTCTATTTGTAAGAATGAAAGAGTCAAAAGGAATGGACATTTAAAATATATATTTTTTGTTTAGCCTTAAAAGTTCTAAGTATTTTACTAATTTATTTCCTATCTTCTGACCCACACTCTTCATCCGATCTGAAATATCTTGTGTATTGCAATAATTTTAAGATTATTGTAGGAGAAAGCAGGTCTCATAAAATAACTTATATAGGTATTGGGGGTTTTATACATACGAAGTAATATATATTATGTTAATGGTTTGTAAGTCCTCTAGTCCTTGACAGCATTTAACATATGCATTTAACAGAAAAATGTCTGGGGCATATCACTAATTGTCAATGAGAAAAGTGAAGAAACTAGGCAAACAATGTAAGTTGCATAAGAAGATTAGAATTAATGTTGAATTTCTGTTTTCTCACAAACTCAGCTTTGGGTATTTAAGATTACTCCAAATGCAACATGTAGAGAAAACAAATTAAGTACGCATGAATGTATTTGTTTTATTTATTTTTTTAATATTCTTTTTAGTACATTAGGAATGGTATCAATAGTATTACTATTATTAATATTTTTTTAGGAAAAATTATTTCCAAGGTGAGAAAATATTAAAAAAATTCTCTGTGGAACAACCAGATCTTTGTGGATGAAAGGTCTTGCCTTGTTCTTCTGTATACAACTGCCTCAGTTCCACATTCATACCAACTATACCATGTCAACACTTTTTAAGTTAGAGTGGTTTTTTTATTAGTGTTACTGTTGCTGTCTCCTTTCTTGTGCTAAAAAGTAATAGCAAAACTGCTGTGAAATCAGGAGAAGCAGTCTTGACCTAAAAAAATATATAGAATAATATTTATCTTAAAACTCCTCAAAGAAGACTCTTCCACAGTGGTTATGATTCTGAACAAATTTGAAACTGTATTTTCTCCAGACAAAAATTTGTGTTCCAGAGGGTATTATTAGTAATGCAGTAAAGAGATGTATTGTGTCATGGGAGGTACTGCCTTCTCTTCCCTTGTTTATGATTTTATTATTTTCTAGTGGACATTTCTAGTAGTTATTTCGCACTGAATTTTGCACTATACTATTCATTTGTTATGTTTGCTTTTTATTTGCCCACTCAGCAGGGTACAGATTGTGTGTGGGCGTACATTCTTGCATTGTGACTGCACAGCTTGTTTGTGGGGGACTGTAGCTACCCCAGGACAAGCTTGTGGAGTCATAGGTACACAAGACCTGGCATTGTGCAAATGAGCCAGTTATAGTTATAGTCCCAGCTCTGGGGAAGGTGTGAGATAGAGCATCTGCCTCATTCTGCAATTATTTTATTTGAGAGATGTGATGGAAATCTAGACCATCCTGCTGGAACATATGGCTCAACTTTTCTGTCTTTTTCCAGAAAATGGTTTGTGTTCTGAAGGGCAGTACTTTTGTACCTGGAAGCCTGTGTGTGCGTCATGTACCCCTCACAGAAGTGAGTCCTTCATAGATTAGCTTTGTGTGAAGATCATGATCTTCATCAGAAAAGTGAAGTCTTTTGAGGAAGTCTCTTAAAGTAGCTAGTGTAGGGCATACAGGCAATATTTTATGCTCATATGAAACTCATTTTATACTGCTGTGCATATTTATATAGGAAAAAGACTAAACTAACACATCACTAAGTAAAGAGATGAAATTTCTACACCTCCTTTTCTTAACTTTATTGAATGGTCTTTCAGGTTTGAAACCACGTACATGAAGGAAATGCCTTCATTAAGGTAATGGGACACTTCAACCACTGAAATTCTAATCAGGAACTCCTTGTGAAGCAAGCTCCAAGAAACCAGGTGATTAAAACCTGGTCTGTTTCAAAGAGCAAGGCCATGATGCAGATACACACTAAAACTTTTGAGGGATTTTAGAAAGCAACCTGGGAAGTTAT
This sequence comes from Calyptomena viridis, assembly GCA_013390005.1. Classification (NCBI taxonomy): domain Eukaryota; kingdom Metazoa; phylum Chordata; class Aves; order Passeriformes; family Eurylaimidae; genus Calyptomena; species Calyptomena viridis. The sequence goes on from WEIV01003335.1 coordinate 36,970, forward strand.
TCTGCTCCCTGACAGATTTGCAAGTCTGCTGAAATAGCACTCTTACTTGAGAACATGCCTTACTCTATCTCACACCAGAGTGACAGGTTTGGTATGCTAGGGGATAGAAATATAATCCCTTCTGATGGATGATAGCACTAAAATCTCCTGACCTCCCAGGATAAAAATGAGAACAAATCTTAAATATTTTTGAAAAATTCTGTTCCCTTTCTGTAAGAAAAGAGATATTACAATAAGAAAAGTTGTAAGGGCAAGAAGGATAATCAAAGGTATGACAAGTCTCCTGTGAGAAGGGTGATTAAATACAGTAGTCTGGCCTGGAAGAGAAGGGATCTAAGGCGGATATAGCAGAATGTCAGGAGTGTCAGGGAGAAGGTAAATAGGGAAAAATTGTTTACTGTTTCTTCTAATACAAGATGTAGGGAGCATCAGATGAGATAAGTATGTCTCAAGTTCTAAACCAAAAAAAAAAAGAAAGGAGATACTTCCTGGGTGTAGCTAACCATGAAATTCTGTGCCACAGGAAATTAGACATACCCTGAGTGTCACTAACTGAGTGCCACATGTATGAAGGGAAAAAATCAGGGGCAGCTACACAAGAGTAATAAGTTTTTACATGGTGTCACTAACCACTATAGATTTGATGTATATTTTAAGGAGTGCCTTTGCAGTGTTCGCTAGAGATCTGCTATTGACTATGTCAGGTACACAAAATTGGGATAACTGCTTCTTTGGTCTGATATGATATGACTTATATTATTCCTGTAAATGTTCTTGTTACAGAAAATTCAATTACCTCCCTGTAATTACTACCTATGTCCACAATTCCCACTAAGGATTATATCCCATTTGGAACCTGATTTCTCTGATAACAGAGGCAAAAAAACGTCTGTGACTTCAGAGCAGGGAAGTAGCTGGAGAAGCTTGCCTTTGCACAGGCACTATCTCAGGAACAGGAAGGTCTCTATGGTATTCCAGGGGCTCAAGGGAAAAAAACAAACAAGCAAATCAAACCCTTCAGCATAGTCTATGATACCGAGCAAAAAGTGAATAATACTGTACAGGTGTGTAGTAGTTAACAATGATGGGACTATTTCAAGTGAAGAGCATGTAATTTTCTCTGTCTGTGAAACCTGCTCACATCTTGCATACAAGTATAATGAGTTAAATTAAACCTGTATGAGAGTAAAGGGACGACTGTTCCTAATCACTTGTCTGTGAATAAATCTTCAGTAGTATAAATATATACAGCATGTGTCACAAAATAGAGATATGCTTTCAGAAGGGTCAATATATCCATGAAAGACTTTCAAAACCTTATCTGAAAGGAAATGGGACTATTTCTTCCAAAAATGTTTCTCATAATGTTCACCAAAATATCTCTTTTTAAGAAACAACTAGAAATAACATTTTTGCTTTACACCACATTGATATAAAATAGGGGTATTTTCATTTTCTGAAATATTAGAAATTCTTTTTTGTGTAAGGATATGGTTTGTCTATTTTCAAATGAGAAAGCTATCAGTCTCTGGTACAGACTACACATTTCTGAATAATCTCTCTATCTCTCCATTGATGAAAAGTCATTTTTTCAGAAGAATTGGTGACAGAACACAACAAACTGTCTTTGTTTACTATTTTGGTTGATTAAGTTTGGTGTTTCACTATAATATCTTTTGACTGGTTAATTTGAATCAGTTTTTGGTTACTAGGAGAATAATCCATGTATTAGTCCTTTAGATCTCCCTCAAATTGTCTATGATTTCACTGTGTAAATAATTCATAAGAACATTAATAAGGACGGTTGGATGGTAAGGGGGAACTGTCATTATTTTCATTTAGAACCTTTTCATATAGAATACCTCTCCAGTTCCTGAATGAGTAAATAGTGTTTGCTGCTTTCTTGTAATGAACAAACATATATTTTGAAGGTGTCACTACTACTAAAACATTTCAAGCTTTTATTAAAGCTCATATATTATTATATGAGACAATCTCTAATGGCATGTATTTTTGTTGCAATTATGTCCAAACTGAAGCAGAATAACAGAAAACTGGGGAAAATCAGTATTCCATCCATATGTTGATAAAAAAAATAAGAAGATGGAGCTTTAGGACAGGGTTTAAAACAGCATTAAAGAAATAAATTAGTTGATCATAATCATGACAGTCCTAAATGCTCATTTTTAAAGGTAAATATTCCTCCTTACTTCTGGCATTAATAAACGTGGTGCATTACTTTTTTGGTCATCCCTTGATTTCGACTTCATTTTCTGCATCTTGTGATGCTTACAGATAAATTAATTAGCAGTTGATCAGCTGCCAGTAATATATTTGTTACAATTTTCAGATAATTACATTTAGAGTCATCCTGTCTAGAATACGAAGCAAGTATTAAAAATTATATCATTTACTTCAAGTAGCTAAGGCTTCTTTGTGGCAGATGAATGTGTCTCCTCTCCTCTTGACATACATACAAAGCTTTCAGCTTCTAGAATATTCTGTCAGCTCACACTCTTTTCACTTTAAATAAAATAATTTTACCTTACACTATCTGCCAACTAACAGTAATTAATTTTATGGCAAGAGTTGCATGTTGCTTCATTAATAAGTCTGATATTTTGTTTGTTACATTGTTTTAAACTATCACAACTAACAGAGCACATACATCCAAAAGAGTGGTTCTCTGTGAATTCTTTTCACACATCTAATTCTCTATCCTTGACAGTACTGTGGTGCTTTAAAGATGGATAAATTATCCTACGAAGTGAAAATATATGGATTTAAGTCTGTCAGGATCTTGTAAACAGAGAACACTGCTGAATAGAATAAAACCATTCCAATTATGCTGAGCTAATGGAGGAAAATTCCCCTTTTTACTTTTTCTTATTGGAATGAGACATATCTACTGCTGGTATTGCTGAATAGCCTGTTATTTATGTGCAGGCATCAGGATACTAAGAATTAAAATCAAGAATGAGAAAACAATGTAAAGTATGTTCTCCAAGAAGAGGAAGAATAACTGGTTGGAATCTATTATGCACATAGCAAAGCCGTACACATCTATTCAGATACATAGTTTATTAATTTTGAAATGAAGTTTTGGACTGAACAAAACCTTATTTGGTGTTTTAGTTAAGATTTTCAACTGCAAGGCAATTGAATTAGCACAAAGACCCTGAGATTATCTTAGACGATTAGAGCATGGTGTTAATAATGCCAAGGTCACAGGTTTGATGCCTGTACAGGCCATTCACTTGAGACTTGATCCTTATGGGTCCGTTCCAGCTCAGAGTATTTTGTTGCTATGTCGATAGCTGAAGTTACTGTCAAATTCTGAAGTATGCATATCTTAAATTTCCTAGGTTTTTAAAAGCAATATATCCATACTTTGCAGGTATAACTACATTGTGTAGTGCACTGCAATATCAATATCACAGTTAGCTCTTACAGTAGAAGCTACATTCACACAGGTCAATTAGTTTTACGGGGTACATAAACCCTGAGGAAGGAATACTGAAATGTTGTGGTTGCACTTCTTCCGAAAACTTATTCAGAAATAACCCAGGTATAGGCTTATTCTTTTTTCAAACCCCATATTTTGGTAATAATTTTCCCTTTATAACTGAAAAAGGTAAATCAATCTAAAATTAGAATATTTTCTCTTTTGAACTTTCTTCTCACATGCTCAGTTCAGAGGAAAAAAAAAGGAGAAAATACATCTATATTAACCTAAAATAATATATTTCTCCTGTTGGTTTTTGCTTTTCTACTAAAATGGTGGGGAAAAAAACCAAACAATGTAACTACTAGTCACTCAGCATTAATATAAATATTCTTCAGGATAATCCCTCCTTGTGCTTCAAGTAGCTTTTAGTCTAGTAGGAAACTATAGATATTGAACATTCAGGCAGGTACTAGAAAAACGTTCAGTTCAAATACTGTAGCCTGAGAGTTTTCTATTGAAGGTGGCCTAATTCACACACAAGGTAGATGTTCCTGATGGCAGAAACAGACACAAAATGTAAAATGAAACCTAAATTTCATCACAGGACCTTGAAGCAAGGTCAAGAGTCTGTGAGATGATTTGCTTAAGAGTCAGTGAAGGGTTTCAAGGAGGAAGCAACCATAGTCTAATTGCCAGCTAAGCTAAATTTTAATGGGATAGAAGGAACAGCAGAGCTAATGGCAGGTGCTTCATAGACCTAAGCTGCATTCATATTTGCTGGATAAACCTAGTATTTCATAACCATTTCCTGAACCTTCTTATATTATTCCCTGAACCTTGTCTTAGCTACTCTCTTTTCACAAAGGGGCTATTCCTTTTATGGCTAAAATCTGACAGTAATGCACTGGAACATATCAGCATGAAATATGGGGGTTTATTTTTATACATTCTTGATCATATTTTTAAAGTATAGATACTGAAACCACTTCAGGGCATAACTGAAGGGCCCTTTTAAAATCTCCCTGTTGGCCACATTGTGCTGATGAGCCTGATAGCGAAAGTGGACTTGCTGATATAATAATATCTTTGCTGGCTGTAAACAATGGCTTTAATGAAGATACTAAATGCTTTACAGACAAAATGTTCTTTCAGGGTTTCCTGATTTTATGGAGTCAGTGTTTTGCTTTTGCTCCCATTGTGTAATTCTCCCCACCTTCAATGTCTTCTTATCTTTATAAATCTTGACAACTAAAGGCAATTGCTTAAACTAATTTTAATGCGCTGACAGATGTTAATATTGTAGATTATGTTGTAAGTAATGTCTTTGCTTTGTCTTGCTCAAAAGGAAAGACAAGATGTGGTAAGAAATTCCTCTTGGGAACAGGTTTCATTCTGTTTCTGAAGCATGCACATGAGAAAGGCAGAGATGCACCTCTTTGTCCTCAAACCCCTCTCACCTTCTAAAAAGACAGGCATGAGCACACATACACTGGGGAACTCATGAATACTAAACAGTGCACCCCTATCTCCACAATGAAAGTACTGGGATACAACAGTAAACCAGAAAAGGAACAGGCATTTACAAACACAGTAAAAACACCTTTCCACCTCTCAGCTGGTGTGAGATTCCTCAGTATCACTCCCAGGCTCGACTTTACTCCCTACTGCAGATACGTCTCCTCACTGTTTCATTGTCACCATAGCTTACAGCCTTTCGATGAAGCATGGAGAGTTGTGGCCAAGGCAAAGTGGTTTATCTCTGCTGGCATTATCACCCTTTTCCTGTGCTTCAGGTGGGTCCTCCATGAGTCACTGTACCTCTGGGGGAATGAAGCATCAACACCTCAAAACTTAGTGCCCCCCTGCTTGTTATCACTCTGCTTTTCCCTGTCCTTCTCTCTCCCTAGCATTTTGTGCCCTTTCTTAAGCACACTTCTCCTGTGGCACCACTTAGGGGCTGCAATGGGTCCATCTGGAACTGCCTGTGTCCAGCACAGCGCATCCCAGACCTCTGCTCATGTAGGCCACATCTGCAGCTCACCACTGCCAGGATTTGGGCACTGCTGCCAACAAACTCTCACGTAAATTTGCAACTGTACATTGCATTACTGGTCTGTGCATTGCTGGAGATCTTTGACGATAGGCCCAAGGGAATGAATATTCTTCTAGTCAGAGTGAGACTCAATTTGCTGTGAGAACACAAGAGTTTTAAGTATACCACAGTCAATCACCTGAATCTTTTGGGGGTGAATTGTGATCTTTCAAAGTATGGTTTCAATATTTGCCAGTGAAATAAAGCAGAGAAATCAACCAGGGTTTTTTTAAATCAGATTTATGTTCTAAATAAAATAATCTTTCTTTTTTTTTTTTGTAATATGCTACAGCATAAAAAAGAAGCAGTGAAATGAAAAGTCATTTAATCCAAATAATAATTTACAAAATACAGAAATGGGGCATGTTCTTTTCTTCTGGAAGGCACTTCATATTTGAAGTGTTTTGGTAGATTATGACTCCACAGAGCTTTCTCTAGGAACACTTCTTGCATGTTCCTCCCTGAAACGCAATTTATTTCCAGTGACACAGAGAAATCAGATCTATAGCTTCACCAGCCCATTTTTGTGCTCATAAGGGGAGGTTCCAAAAGGCAAACTTGCTACCTGTACAACATGCCTGCAGTCTGAATTTGTGTAAAATTTTTTTAAGGATCCTTCCACTACGCACTCATATGAGTCAAAAAAGATGACAGGAATTAGGATGGTCATGCCAGTGTACATCTATGACTTGCTAAATCTGTAAAAGAAACCCCAAACTTACTGTTGCCCTCAGGCAGTTCTGTTTATTGCAGTAATATATTATAGAATAAGCAGTTATAGGCCTTAATATCTTGTTCACTGACACTTTCTGTGACAAATATATTTTTACTGTAGTGTATCTAGGGTTAGCCAGAGCCCTTCTATATTTTAAAGAATAGTAGAATCAATTAAGTTAGAACAGACTTTTAAGATTATTGAGTCCAACCACAAATCTAACACACCATCCTCTAGTTGGCATTGAATTTTGTCAGTGTTACCCCTTAAGGTGACCAGGAACATTAGGGAAATGTTATAAAATGCAGGTATAGGGAAAGTAGTCATTTTGTGATTGTGAGACTTGGTGTACAAGTTTGTTCAGGTGATTTATCAACTCCTGAATGTTACTTTTCCTCATTTAGGAATTGATTTTAACAGAATTCCAGTATCACCCAATGACCCATCCAACCATGTGTGCAGTATTTCAGTATCTCATCTCCTAAGGACATGTATTAAGCATAATTTCTCAGGTGGATAAAAAAAGACTATTTCTTCCTTCAACTTGAAGTAAGATATGTGAAGCTCAGCAAAATAGTTATTCTTATATGATTGTGTTCATATATAGCCCTATCTAACAATAGTAAGCATGAATCTTTCTGTGGCCTTTCTGTCAATTATTGAGGGAAACAGTGTCTCACAGCACTGTATATAAAATTCAGTTGCCGGAAAAGATGAAAGGGGACCTCAGGCACATGCAAGTCATTCCTTGCAGAGTCTGTCAGCTACAGTCTGCCTGCCTGTACTCATTCTGATTATAAAATGAGATAACTCTAGTGTGGTCTCCTGTTTACCTCAGCTGCATGTTCTGAGGAAGGTGTCCTGTGAGCTGCCAATTCCTGGAAGGAAGCAACTCATGTTGTGCAGTTGCCTGTTGTGCAGTTTACATGCAGGACAACAGAGTGGTTGTACAGCTTTGCTAATATACAACCCACTCATAAGTGGAGTGGGAAAATTTCTAGGTGCTCTGACAGTGTTTGCAACTGTGGGCCCTTCAATGTTGTCTTTTTTTAATTTAGGGAAATCAAATTGAATAAGTCGAGATTTTTTATCAGAGTTAACATTTGCTCATCAGTCATATTTGGATATATTTTTTTTAGAAGACACTAAAGGAAAAAGAACCCCACAAATTCCAAACCTCCAACCCACCATATACTTCTTTGTATGGTAGGAAGAATGAGTGTCACACTGGGATATGAGTTCCAAAACAAAGCTTTGATGTATGTAAATGCAGAGTGTTTTTACTGGTGGATGCATTTCTATTCAAAATGAAAAACATAGGCATATTTAAGGTTCAATAATATGGACTCATATTTTTAGCAAAAGCAAAGAAGTTAGTTCACTGATTTCCATATAGAATATATGCAGTCTATTTTCAAACTGAGATTAGACACAGTTTACCTTTTGCTGACAGTTGCTGTTTCCCCATGAGTTGAATAGACAAGAATGCCATTCCTATGCTAATTGGACAAGAGGAGTCATTGTCACAGCAGTATATCATGGAATATTTTTATTTTATATTTTATTATATGCTCTTCCCCAGTCACTAAAAGGTGCATCCAATTACTGCTCATAAATACATCCATTCATCCTAATAAAATATACATCTTCTGTAAACTACGGAAAAGGTACAATAATTTGAAAAAATTAAAACTGTTAATGTAATTCTGTCAATGTCTCTACAAGGTTGATGAAGCATTTTTGTAGTTTGCTAATGCTTTATGTATTTACCAATAGGAATCAGTAAGGTGCCAAGAAAATAACTCTTCCTTGACAGTTTTTTGTTGGTTTTTGTTTTGTTTTGTTTTCTGTCCTTACATTTTTTTATTTAATAGCAAATTTAAACTCACAGGTTGGTAGTCTAAAATAATCAGATTGGACCAATCAATTATTAGTACAGTGATGAAGACACTAAAATAACCATACTAAGTAAAAGAGAATCTAATGAGATGTTGGTACCTTGTAACGATCAGCATCTATAGCAAACAAACCAAATCGGAAAGAAATGACAGAGGAAGATGCATTACTGTGTCCCAAAGATATTTTGCTGATTTGATCTATAGCATATCTGACCACATGCATAAGAAATGCCTTCACAAGAACAAGGTAGGACAGTGCCATTGGAGCTATGCCCTTGTATCTGTTAAAGATACATATACAACCATTAATTTTGTAATGCTTGTACTTCTTTTCCACACAGAAATGTTCCAGTTCTGTTTTCTGAAGTTCAGTACAAAAGGTAAGCAATGAAAGCATTTGTGGGAGAAAAAAGAACAATCATGTCTTATTAGATGGCTCTTATCTTTGATCTTTCTTTTTTTTTTTTCCCTACCCTAGAAGCTTTAGAATACACAAACAATAGAAAATCATATAAATCTGATAACTCGACTCAGAGAGCACAAAACTAAGGATAGAACTCCATAAACTAAAGAAAGACAAGCACTTTATGTATGTTAAACACCCAAAAAGATTATTCCAGTGTCACAAATTTATTCTTATGGTTAGAAAATGTACACTGATTAAATTCTGATGTAACAAATTAATGGATATCTCCAGCTATTCAACTCTTGCAAGCTAATTTACCCTTTTCTTAAATGAATCCTTTTCAGACTTGTGGCTCTGGGTAGCTGGTACAGTTGAGTGGTATGTGGTCAGCATATCTCTGACAGGAGATACTATAATGCCAATTAACTGAAAAAATTAAAAAAAAAAAAACAACCTACCAAACAAAAAAAAAAGTGATATCTTGTGGAGTGCTGTAAATGCAGGATAGAACTAGATGCCATTCATTTTCTTACTGATGCGTAACTGCAGAGTATCCCTTCTAGCAATTTTAAAAGATATTGATAAGAGATAGATTATATTTGGTAGAGTAAAGTTTGAATTCAGACAGGACAAAAAAAGACTATGTTTTCAGGTATGTTTCTGGACCCCCATTATTATTTCAGAATAGGAGTAAAACATGCTTGTTGGTGGGGTTGTTTTTGTGCGTGTGTTTGTCTGTTTTTCTTTCTTTGTTTAATTTTTGTTTGGCAGTGTTTTTTGTTGTTGTTGGGGTTTTTTATTATTATTATTTTGGGGTTTCTTTAACCCTTCCTCTGGCAAAAAAAATCCAGAAATAACATAATGAGATTTTTCCCAAAATTGAATCTCAATGTTTGTTTTGAAATTTCTAATTTAAAATTTTGAATTTTACAGGGAAAAAAAAAATAAAAGAAAAATTAGTTTGCTTTACTGTTACTCTTCCCATTTCAATCTACTTTACAGAAGATCAGATACTGGACAGAGGCAGTCTGAAAAATAGGTTAGACTTCATTCATTACTTATTTCCAAAATATTGCAGTTAGACCACTAAAAATCTCAGATGTATTTTATGAAAAAAAAAATATACCTTTTAAGATCAAGTTTCTCCTTTCGTTTTGCTAAATTTCTTCATTTTGATCCAATAGTTTTCAAAAGGAAAGCCTCTCATTTTACCAAATGGATACACCCTTTTAGATGTATGTTCAAATGGAAACAAATCAGTAAATCACAGGGTTGTAAAACAAATTACATGGGAACTTAGCCAGATATAAAACTTAGTGAGGAGGGAACTTACAATGTTTGGTGTTGGGTACAGAAAGATGCAGCTTCTTCCTTGTTAGCTTTTCAAGGGCAAAAATGCATAAGAAAACTGCCTCTAATGAAATAGTTTCATTTTCTAGGAGTAGTTTTAAAACAGAAATTTCCCAGTCCAAGGTACGAGTGGTTGTTTCAGTTACAAGCAATATAATTGAACAGTCACAAGCTGGATAATTCTGCCACAAAGGACAGATGATATTCTGGGATTCTCTGAGTATTTCAAGGTTTCATTTGCCTGAGAAGTCGTCACCTCTGGAGTCAGCCATTGGAAAGAGGAAGTTGGAAACAATGGAGGAAGCATCCATATCTGACACTGTAAATCAAGACACGTCCCTTCCAGACCACATTTCAAACAGGAACCTTCTCAAAAACTTGTTTTTCCTCTAACCATTGGTTTGTGCCACCTGGACCTCTGCTGACCTGAGATCACACTGCATTTTATTCTGTTTTCACGCAAGTGCAAATGAACACATAAGCATTTGGTGAACCATAGCCATGGTATTTCATGGAAACAACATTCTTTTGCTCCACAGCTTCCTGTCCCTTGAGAATTCAAAGCTATCCATGGTAAGGCTGTCCATGGAAGTAAGCACATAACATAAGAATTAATTTATCTATAGGAAAAAGCAAATATTTTTCCATTCTATTAAAATACCAATGTGGGCTTTTCAGAGTTGGTGTGATGTATCTTATTGGTCTGCTTTTTGATTGCCTTCTTCCCGTATTTTCTTTTAAATCCAAATTCTTCTATTCCCTCCTTCCTTTTTTCTCTAAAGACGTAATAATTTCTGGGACAAGTGGCCATATTAAATTTATATGCTTTTCCAGATAGTACCACATCCTGCAATCACATACATTATAGGTCACTCAAGGTGAGTCAGCAAATAGAATTTGCCATGAAGCTGTTACATATGTATGTACACAAACAGCAAATGCAGAATGCAATGTCAAAAAGGAAGGAAATGCAATCAAGAATTTATATAGTGGCATTACCAGTCAAGTGGAAAAAAGCCTCTGTAAAACAATGAAGTCATCCTGGATCTGTCAGTTAAAAACAAATGCCAGTGTAAGTGATTACCACTAATATTACATGTAGAGAAGTAGTATTTAGACAAGCAACAATTTATTTTAGAGTAGCTATTTTTTGGTATTAAAAAGAACAATACTTCCCTCTTGCTTTGTCTTTCTCCTTGAAAGTACTTTGTTTTTATGAGGAAGTGCAATGCGAATTGGAATAGATACAGGAACTGGGTTTGAATTCAATTATTTCCTGATTTTCCTTTTAGGGTATGACCTGTAATCCCATAATGTTTTGCATGCCTATAAGTTTTTAAGCAGAGGAACTGCAAGATCTAGTTTAGGTCCCCAGTGCTCTTTCATAATTTTTTTTAATGCACTTTATGTTACTGGTTATCCCACTGTGGCACCCCCAGTATCCCAGTGTTTTGTTACCATGAAAAAAAGAAAATAAAACCCCCAAAGCTTGTGGTTCAACAAACTCCAAATACTGTTTGCAATTCTAGAGGTAAATTATATGAAGAATATAAATATTCAAGAGACATAGATGAAAGCAAGATAAAGCTTTCTGCAGCTAAGTCACTAGTGGTCCTTTTCCCCATGTTCCTTTTGGGTTGCACATACAGACATCTGCACACAAGATTGTCAAGCCATTGTATTGGGAGTTTAGCAATGCTCACTCCAAAAGCATGTAAAATGGACAGAGCAGACCTTTCTCCAAGGACAGAGGTGCAAAGGGAGGGATAAGATTAAGACCAAGATGAACAGTTCATCAAAGAGGGACTGTCTCTCCAGGACTCTTTCTATGAATATGTTTCTATCACACAAAGCAGCGTAGCAGTGGGACAATAAAGATGAAGGTCAGTTTCCTATTTCTAACCCAACTTCAGCAATTTGGAGCTTAAAATGTTGTAATTTATATTGGTTTTAACAACTACAGAAAATTTTCCAGCTAAAAAGCAGAAAGGAGTTTGAAGAAGAGTCCCTTTCTCTTCAGGTTTTTAGAGAATATTCCAGAGTCAGGTCCAGTGGTCACAATAATTTGACCTATTCTAACCTGTCTGAAAATCAAAAATACCAGCTGTGATAGCTGAACTTGGAATGCACAATCTTCCACAACAAATGTCAAATAAGAAACCCACAACAAATCAAAAACCCCCACCCCAACAGAAAAACAAGAAAAGAAAATCCCAAAGTTACAGTGGTCACTCAAGGACACACTTGAAAAAAGTCACAATACACTATAAATATTTTCTTTTTAATTTGGAAAGGAATTAACTTCCTGATTTTGCATTAAATCAAGACTGAAATTTTTCTAAATTCATATTCCATATTTTCCTTAGAATTTTTTTTTCTCCCCCTAAAGAGGGTAATATTTATTTGAGGGCTGTTTGTAGTGAATTACAGATCTCGTGTGTGTTAAACAGTAAAAGGGTGGTTTAGAGGGTTGGATCCTTTCTAAACATTGAGTAACCTTGTATACATAAATATTCCCCGTAGTAAATAAGACTGGTCTACAGCGTATCTGTAAAATCTAGTCATGCTTTCCCTCTCACAGTCTGTCTGCGTTTGTTTAGGTGTGTGCTGCCAGTGTACTGTGCACAAACGCTTGGTGAAAACAAAATATTTTTAATAAGTTCATCTGACGTCATAAACTAAACTGAATAGACCCTGATATTTTGAGATTAGAGGTTCTGAGTTAATGACATGTGCAACAGAATTCAGGAACTTCAACAATTTAAATCTCCAGAAACACTCCACCAAAGTTTTACTACCCTAAATAAAAGTAGTTGAAACCCTTAATAGTATTGAGAGGATTTTCTAGTGTATCTGAAAGGAACTGAACTCATGTATCTCTTCAGCACTCAGCTGGATCTCTGTTTCCTAAATCCTGACTATAATATTCTGTCCATGACTCTAACTCACATGCCTTAAAATTCATGAATTTTCAGGAACGTAATGGCTTTCAAGTGCAGAAGGACACAACCACATCTCTGGGAACTTCTACATGACAGTTGCTATAGAACTTCATCCATTTATTCCTCTCTGTGTGCAAATTACTCATATTCAATCAATGTGTGGCTATCTACTACATGGTAGATATCAAATGTTAGAAACTTGGCACCTTTCCTAGATGACATATTTAGGTAGTATATTTTCATTGCTTTACCACTGATTGTTTGAAAAAAAAAAATGTTTAGTGGAAATTTAAAGTAGTCTAGCTTTAATTGTCAGAAGCTTCCAGGAATGGCTTTCTCTATTAGATGATAGACTTCCATTTTAGTTTTTTTATCCCTATAAAGAACATACACATTATATATACAATGTGAGCAATGCATTCTTGCTTTTGATAAGAGAAAGATAATGTCTTCACTCAGAGGTATTTTTTCCAGTTCTTGCATCACTTTTGCTGCTATTCTAAGTTTTCTGCTTTTTTCAAACTGTAGGCACCAAAGTTGAAGGAACTCTTCTAGTATCAGTCTTGACAATGTCACATGTAGAGAAACACCTCTCTACTGGGAAATGTTTCTCTATTGAAATCCAATAATTGTCTGTGAAGCTTTTTACCTCCTTACTATGCAAATGAAAAGGAATTCAACTTATAAAAAATAGGGAGTTTTTTAGTTGATGTACATAAAATTAATTATAGGAGGTAATAAATATTATCTTTGGTCTAAAAAAGAGCTTGTGTCTTCAGGATTAATAAACATTGTCCTGATAGTTTTCAGTGTGTGTAGATAACATAATAATTTTGTTGTGACATTGGGGGTTTGATACTTGTTTGATTAACTTACAAAAACATGATGACCATGGTAATGTGTCAGTGCTGCTATGTACTAAGACGTACTTATCAGTGCTTAGGTTACCCCCAAAATACGGGAAGGTACATGATCATGATGATTAATATATTTGTATGATTATATTAATAGAATATTGAAAAGACAACATTTTGTGAAGTGTTTCTTTGGCGTTTTTTCTTTAAGACAAGGTCTATTGTATCTGTCACTTATATTGATGCCAAACCGTGAATATGTGAAATTACTGTTAAGTTTTGTTCTAATGAAAGAACTCCAGATTTTGGCAGTATAAGACAGTTAATTCTCATCTTGTCTAGTTTCTGCTGTACAAACGTTCAACACTCCAGAAATAACTTCAAATATCAACTGACTACTGGTAGAGACAAACTTATAAAAGGAACAGGTGTATAACTGGCTCTGCGTCTACCTGACAGGCAACACCAAGGATTTCATT
>WEIV01003335.1:61497-81240 GCA_013390005.1 Calyptomena viridis
CATCTTCCCCTGCTCAAAAATCTGTGCAGCTGCATCATTTGCTAAAAGAATTGTCAACCGAATAAATGAGTTTGAAAAGCTCTTTGTTGCCTCTCAAGTCTTGCTGTGCATAAGCACTGTCATTGCCCTGTTCTACTTCCCATGTTACAGGCAAAACAGGCTTTGTCGCAAATCTTTTCAGTTCATACTAGCTGTTTCCTCCTGGTACTGGAAGATCAAATTTTGTTTTCTTGAAATAAAAGGTTCAGAGATTAGAAATTTTGATTTTTGAACAGAGAATGNAATCATAATTTCTCAAAGGACACTCATGGATTGTATAGAGAAAAATCTTCCAAATGCCATGTAGCCACTTAACTTGCCACTCCCCCACCCTTCCCCCTCCCTGTTCTGTCATGAAAACATTGTTTCATTTATTCTGATATGGAACAGGAAAAAAAATAATTCTCTAGGTTTTACAAAAGAATAGACTAGTATTGCACCTAAATCCACTTTTTTCCCCATGCTGAAAGTCAGTGTAATAACTAGACATTGCCTTCCTAGTGCAGAAAACTGAAATGGAACCATTTCATGGTTGCAAAATAATTTTACAATTTCACTGTTACATCTCTAGAAAAGATAGAATCGCATCAGTCTTCCACAGTAAGAGAAAAAATATTAATACAACATATATACCAGATTAATGAGATGAGCAATGACAGTAAAGCTTTTTGGTGGGAACTCTAATATAGTTGAGGAAACTCTTTCATCTTATTTTCAGGCTCTTATCCATTTGCAGACTGTTGCCTTATGGAGTGCAATTCATCAGGCTGTCCCTGCATCCAAAACATAGACTATTTAGTGTAAGGAATGCTTGGTAATGTTCTCTTTTATTGTTTGTAAGAAGACAGATATTTCTTCATAGTGTTCACATATTTCAGTCTTACCCTCCTGATGTGTGTGCTCTATTTCTACCCTTTTTTTCTTTGTTGATAGTTCAGAAATTATTTTGTTTTTAACAGAACAGAAAGCATACTGTTTTCCTAGAGCACAAGTTGTGCTTGGCTATGTTACATACAAACGAAAAGGAAAATGAGGAATTAAGGACATAAAATACATTATTTTTCAGACTGATATAGGCAGCTGATCCAGTAGTGACTCTGCATGCAGAATATTCATTAAGAACAAAGCGATACAGAATACCCATACAAAAGTCCACCCTGTTGGAATAAATATAGCTGGCATATAAACCTGAATAGACTGTTGATCTGGCTGTCATTTCTAGATGATAGCCTTGATCTTAAATCTGCTCCCTTCTGTGGGTACTGCTGCACCTGACATTTTCCATAATGACACTGGGTAAAGATCTATTGTTTCTTCAGAGAAAGTAGGCTTCATCAACAACAAGGAATAGCTCCAGTGGAGGTGACTTTCAAGCTCAGGGTACACACCAGTTTGACAGACTGGGACATAAATCAGATTTTTTTTACACATCATGTCCCTGAAGAAGGAAAGAGGGAGAAGAAGGAAATTTCCTTAACACCTTCTTATCTTCCTTTTTGTAGTCTCTGAGTGGCTGGTGTGATGGCCCAACTGCTCTGCTGTGAGAATCTGCTGCAGCCTAGGGGCTGCCATGTTTCCACAGAACACCCTAGAAGGACCACTGGAAAAACATAAGTGTCCAGGGGAGAATTGTAAAGAAACTTGTCATGAAAGCTCTGGGAAACACCTTGCAGAGAGAGAGTGTTTTGGACCATGTCTTAGTAAAAGCAATACTGAGATGACTTTGAACAGCAATGCAATCTTACTGGAGTGAAAACAAGGATAATAAAAGACATTTAAATAGGTTGGGAAATAACATACAGGTACTTGAACAGTACTTGTATATAAATAATTCTTCATTTCTCAAAGTCTTCAAATCAAAATAAAACACAATTTGAAGAAATGTGCTTTGACAAAAATGAAGACACTGATTCACTAGGAAGAACATGGCTGACATTCCATCCTATGTGCATTTTCTCAGACAATAAAGTCTTCATCTACAGCCAGGTGTATGCAATCCTCAAACCCCAAAATGCAGCCCCTTGGTACATAAGTGCATCCCAGGCACCTGCTTCTTGTCTGCCCTGCAATTCACTGCACATGGTAGGTACGGCATCGATAGGCCAGATCAGTTGATACAGCAGGCAGTCATAAAGGGTTTCACTGGTTGTTCAGTCTTATTTTCAGATAAGCTGATGGAAAAAGTGTGAGTTGTTATGAGTACAAATGGAATATTTTGCTGAAAATTTGGGAATAGTTTAAAAAAAACCCAAAACCCCAAGCATATTAAGCAATCAGGTTTCTCATTAGCTACCACAATGTCTCAGTTAACTTACTCTTTCTTAACTTTGGTCTGTGCTGCCCTAGAGAATTTCTTTTGTTCCTTTCCTTGGTATAGTTTCTCTCTTTTTTGTGCTCACTCTCCACAGAGACTGTAAGGATTCCTTTTTTCTTTGTCCAGGTTGGAATGTTACGTTTTTTTTTTAAGTCTGCTCTTCAGGAGAACTTTTTCCTTATTTTTTTCACTTAGAAATCTTGTCCATCATTGACATCAATTATCATAACTTTTCTCTCTCCTATTCACCTGCACCAAAAAATTCAAGTTATCACATACAAATAGAAATATAAAACTCCATAATATTTGGGAGCTGAATTTATCTTTTCTCCTCTCCAGTTTTCCCTGATTTCCACTACTATTATAATTCCAAATTAACCTGTTCTCAGGTTAACTTCTCCTGTTTATATAATTTTTTTAAAAATGTGATAGAAATGTACAATTCGTATGTGCTAAAAATCAAAAATTTACAGGCAGGTTATTAATGCCAGAATGACCAGCTAATTGCAGCACTGTGAATAAACTAGATCGAAAAAAAAAGAAACAACAGAAATAAACAGAAACAACAGAAATCTAAGTATGAGTTGTTAGCTGTCCAAAGTATCTTCCCATTTGCCACACATACTAGCCATTTCAGATTGTACTTCATCATGTATTTATTTTATGGAAAGCCAAATTAAAACATTAGATGTTAAAATAACAGTTAGGATTAGCTAATAGTTTTACCTGACGGGAGAACACAACTATACTTCACATTCTGCACATGCCAGAAGGGCATGGCCAAATGTAACATTCTGTATGGACATGCTATCAGCCCACTACTGTGCTTCAATACACCTTTGATAAACGACTTAATTCTTCTACCTTTCATTTCTAATTTTGTGGGTTTCTTTCTTTTTTTCCTGTGAAGTTGTATCATAGATCTTCCTCCCAAAGCTAAATTTAGCATTAGCTTTAGAAGTTCCCTGTTTGACAAGGTAAATCCTATCCCATTTTATAGAATTATGCAAATTTTTTATTGATGTGACTTTTAAAATTATTATTTATTTTAATTGGAATGGGTTTGTGGCCTGTGATACATTCATTTTGGGCCACCTCATGCTAATCTCTTTGTAAATATTTCTCTTTGACTGACAGCAGTGTGTCTCAGGAGACACTGTGAGCTGTAATCTCTTACTTAAGAGTTTTCCTCCCTTGTCATCTCAAATGTCATTTCTGAAACATTTATCACAAGACACTGTCATTGGACAAACAAAGGGGCTGCATGATAGTACCTCAGATATACACAGCCTCTTTGCTTAAATGACAGGTCCTGCTGTTGGCTACTTGAGATAACGGAAAAGTTCAGATCTGTCAATAGATGCAGAGAGAAGGACACAGGACAGTATCTGAAATGGCACTGCACATGCTCGTTGGGGACAAGAGAGCTGTCCATGAGGAGTAAGTGCAGATTGCAGCAGAGATAATGCTCCTTGGGAAATGATAACATTTGTTGAAAGGGCAAAAGAGGGATCTCCACGCAGAACTTGCACACCGTTATATGTGCACCAGTATAGGTCATGCATGATAACAATAGTGTGCTTGTTTTCAAGAGAAGCTGTCTGCTTCCTTTGCAGGCTTTGTAAAACTATTTATTGTTTTTTCCCAATTGTACCTGTTTTTGTTTGTTGGGGGTTTTTTTAACAGCAAAATTTCCTTGTCAAAGTAACTTTGAACTTTAAAGTAGAAGTTATTTTCTGCTTCAGTATAGCTCTTGGTTTTATCCAGTAGACCTTTCCTAAAAGAAAGACTAGCAAATAGTGAAAGGGGGAGGCAGAGAACTTTCCTTCCAAAACACATAAGAGAATAAGTCAGTTTGAGGAGGTTTTCAAAGACACCAAAAGACACTGAGGGGCATAAATAACTCTCCTATGCCTTATTCCCACAGTAATGAAAGGAAGTTAAATCTCTACACCTGAAAATGATTTTCCCTGAAAGCTGAGCTCCAAAGTCACACACTCAGCATTAATTTTTGAAGATTTTAGAAGGAATTTAAGGACACCCTATTGAAAATATAGGGAGACATTATCCTATCCTAAAACAATACGTGGGCCGGATTTTCTTATGATGTGACAAAGAGAGAAAACACATTTAGCTTAATGTGAGCATATGGTCATTATCACGAAGTCCTGAGGTGTTACTTTCATTTGGTACAAGCTGAATTGTCAGTTGTCCCAAGGAAGGATACTTGTCCTTCCTTGCACACAAACAAACGTTACAAGCAGGTACTGTTTATTCATAGAAGAAAAGAAAGAAGAAACAAAACGGTGAAAAGTAGGAAATCAGAACTGAATACAGTTGGTAATTAAAAGTCATTAATTCAGTCTTTTTGCCCCATGCTGGTTTTGTGTGGCTTTGGAAAAAATTCTTAAGCCAAAAATACTGATATATGGAAGCGCCTTTAAGCCAAAGCCTATAAAATCAGAGGGCTCTTTCCTCCCCCTTAATTTTCACAGAATACTTACGTGCAGCTACATTAGAAATTGCCCTGTTTGTGGTATGACCATGTAAAAGTCTGCCATTTGGGTAAAAAATTTCAGGCTCAGCAGTGTGCTTTAAGAGCTGAAGTTTCAAAGAGTAGTAATGGACTATTTCTCTCAGATCACATAATGTATTTTGAGAACTTTCACGTTCAATTAATAGTTTATAAGTTTATTTGAGCTTTTTGGATGAAAAAATGCTACAGAATGCTTTTGTACTAATTCTTTCAGTAATCAACCAAGTGAGAACAGAAGCACTTTTTTTTTCTGTAGGATATTTTTACTGTTCTGTCCTGTCAATGTGTCTCTATTTCTTACCCTCTTTGGAATTTTTTTTCTTCCTCTCCTGTGTACTCTATTAAATTAAGAGTTGAAGCTGTGGGAATAATAGAGCTCTTGTAAGCTCTGTCTGCACTCACTATTCATTATTTATCCAGTGACCAGGTACAGTGAAAGCAGGCACAAAGCTAAATGCTATTGGACTAACTTTGATTCAGACAGTTCATTGTCTGAGAAAAAAAGCATTTAAGCCTCAATGTTCTCAGTTCCATGATTTTCAACACTAACTCTTTCCCCTCCTCCTTTCTCTTTTATTAACTGCTTTACTCCAATGTCCTTTTGACTGTAGTAACTGGCACTGTCTGCAAAATCCAGTACAATGATACTATTCATCCTAGCTGTGCCATTTATAGATTCCATAGCATGCTCCATCCCGATGGTAAGGATCATTCCGCCTTGCTACTTTCCTTCTTTTGAGGCAGTGATTGCTGAAGCAAAGGCCAGTATTTGGAATCCGATTAGTACATCCAAGATCTAAAAAGCTGAAATCAGGAGAGCAGGATTGGAAACTCATGTGTGTGCATCCACAGGGGGTATAATGAGGCACACAGAGTCTCACAACGCTGACATGGTCACGCTTCAGCTGAGAGAGTGCCAGATGCACTGTTCATCACTATGCCCTGCCTGCCTGACTGAGCAGCATCAGTGTCCTCTGCAGGGTGCTGCTCTCCTGCCTTCTAGCTAGTGGAGTACCCCAAAGTCGACAGGAACAGCAACAAGATGACTCTAGGGAAAATATTGATACTGACAAAGTGAGCTCCAAAATAAAGATGTTAACATTAGTTGATCTCTTAACCAAAGCTATCTAGTTTCTGGTGTTCCCATGTCGTGCTTCTTGCAAGTTTGAACATTTTATAAAGTTCTTAGAGACATAAAAATTTATTCTTGGATAGGGTACTGAATGCTTATTTTCAGTTTTCTTTCTAATTCTTGCTTTACTGTATAAAAATATATTTTGGGATTTATTGAAAGTCTGGTTTTGGTTTTGATTTTTTTGTTTTTTTTAAGAAAGGGGGAAGGGAGGAGGGAAGGGGAGATATATCTGTTTGATTTTATTCTGTTATTATATCAAGAATTAAGTATATTGTGTGGTAACTCTTAGGAAACCCAAACAGTGACATACATTCAAACACCACACTGCAAACTTAATCTACAAAACAAATCAACATTAAATTACACCATTAATCTTGCCAGGCATAAAGCTTCTGAGTCTCTCTTGGGTAATACATACTTTTGACCTCTACTATCACTATATATTTTTTTGCTCACACAGTCAAAGTTAGGCATTGCCTAACCACTTATGCTGTCTTCATAGAAAGACTCAGTTTATTTTTGACTGGTGAAGTCATTTTTGAATGTACTCAAGACCAGATTATAGACTGCTACCTTTAGTGCTACCCTCTTACATCTGCATAAGAAATCAAATAATTTTTTGCTATGAAACATTATTGTTTCTTCCCTTTCAAGAGCATTAGCTGATTCTTAGATTGTAGTTTTTGAAAGCAGAAGCTAGATTTTTGCAACTTTATTGTCAGTTAACAAACCAAGGTTTAACAACCCTTTTAGGACCTCCAAGTTGTACATTTATTTTAAAATTATCTTCCTGGCCATTTACTTGTTTCCTTTTTCTTCACTTATTAATAAGTAGAAGGGTCTTTACAGCTTAACCTATCAAATTAATTAATGCAAATCAAACCACATCAAACCTCAAATCCTCTCAAGAAGACCAGTCTAAAATATTCCATGGACAAGTTAATTTTTCATGTACGAAAAGTCTGTCAGACCCATGATATGACACATGTCTGATAATGTATGCTTGATAAATGTGGTGAATTTTCCAGTGTTCTGCATGATTTCTGGTTAAAAATATCTTTGCTCTTCGTCCCTAACCCAGCTTGAATTCTTGTACAAAAGTTTGTTTTCTTCTACAAAAACAAAAACAAAAGCTGTATCTGATATTTATGACGAGGCTTGGCAAGTGTGCTGGTTTTCACTGGGGTAGATTAATTTTCTCCATGGTACAAGTGAGTGGGTATGCTTTGGATTTCTCCTGCAGTCAGGATTGGTAGCACAGTCATATTTTCCTTATTGTTGATCAGTGCTTACACAGAATCAAGGCCTTTTCTGTCTCTCAACCCATGCCACCAGAGAGGAAGCTGAAGATGCACAAGCAGTTGAGAGGGGACAGAGCTGGGACAGCTGACCCCAACTGACCTAAGGAATATTCCATACAATATGGTGTCATCCTCAGCACATAAAGTTGGGGGAAGAAGGAAGGGTGTGAGATTCAGAGTGACAGAATTTGTCTTCCCAAGAAACTGTCATATATTGTGGAACCTGGCTTTCCTGGAGAAGTCTGAACACCTGCCTGCCCATGGGAAGAGGTGATTGAATTCCTTGTTTTGCTTTGCTTGTCTGTACGGCCTTTGTTTTACCTATTGAACTATCTTTATATCAATCCACAATTTCTCTCACTTTTACTCTTCCAGTTTGCTCCTGATCCTAACCAGGGGGGAATGAGCAAAGGGCTGCATGGGGCTTGGTTGTCAGCTGGTCTTAAACCACGATAGCAGGGTAGCTCCAACGACATGACATTAAAGAGATTCAGTTTAAGATATCAATGGATGGATGAGCTTCACATGAAATGAGGAGACAAGCTTGGTCTTTCAGAATAAAAAGTAAAACTCCTTAAAAAAGAGTGTCAAATATTTGGACTCAATTGCTCTGTGTGAATAAAAAACCATCTGAGTATCATACAAGATCCTGTATCTATAGAATCAGGAGAAAAAGGATGGCCGGACTACCAATGCAAGAGAAAACAACTAAGTAATATTTTTTACAATAAGATTGGGATGGCCTGCAATGACCTGAATCTGTGTTAAAATACTTTTTTTAATATTTATCTGCTAAAAGGCATTTTAGCCTCACCCTAAGGAAAAAACCCACACTATTATGCAATCATTTTGGCAGCTAGCTGAGTGTGCTATAATGGTTTGACTTGACATTTGTGCACATATAACACATTTATGAATAAGAATACTGTTTTTATTTATTTATTTATTTATTTCCCCTTAAATAGGAGAAAAAAATCTTGAAAGGAATAGTATTAAGTACCTTGCCCATAAAAGACTCAGAAGTCTCATAATTGAAAAATGAGACTTTTTTATTAGAAAATGTCTATTTTCGTTTAATAGATATATACCACCTCTTACATTAAATTTTGCCCCTTTTACTCAAAAGTGATATTGTTGGGTATTGTCTCCTTAAAAATGTATACTATGTGGTGCAGCTTTAGCAGTTCAATTTAGCAAAGAATTTGAAATATCAAAGTATATTAAGAATCAAATTTACTCTCTTACTGTAACTAGAACATATCTTATGAACTACTTACATCTCATTTAGATGACTGACAAATATAAAGTATAAGAAGTTTTGGCATCTCTGCAATGATGAACAGGTTGTACGTTTGAAAGCACAAGAAAATAGCCTGATTAGTCCAGAGCTAAATTTGTCACTGTTGAGATGAAGTTAAACAGTGTTTGCATCATAAACTTTTCTATCCTGACAGCTTTATTTCCAGCACTTAACTCATTATGTCAACCCATGTCTTCTCATTCTATTTCAGGACCTCTCAATGCTCTGCAAAGGAGTAATTTTCACCCAAAGTTTGGCCTAAGTCATGATGTTTGGCTCTACAAGTACCTTATTATAATCAAGTTTTATAACAAAGAGGACTGCTGAAATGACTCCTTTTGAAATGTAGATTGTCAGATTTAAGCTCTAATGTGCTCTTTATTGCTAACTCTTAGGAAGAAGAAGAAAAGAAGCTGAATGATTCAGGTAATGGTTTTCAAAACCCCGACTAGTCCTTTAAATAACTGTGGCTTGGCTAATGTAACAGGAGATGGCCAGTATGTAATACATACCATCACTGTTCTTTTCATGCAAAAGCACCTTTACAATAAAGGATGCTGAATAAAAACACTCTGAAAGGCCAACAGTTCCTGCTATTTAAAAAGAAAACATCAGCGTGTCTATTATTTGTGCTCAGCAAGCTTTCTATTCCCTTTTATATTTTCTTTAGGTACGAATGCTATTTTGCAGCACCACTGTTCAGCAGACCCAGGGGAGGAAAATGTCAGTTTTCCAGATGGCAAACTGCCAGCTTGGTGATGCTGTGCTGAAAGGCACTGAGGGACTTCACTTTGTTGCTGAATCAAAGGAACACCACTTCCTAACACACCTCGTGTACATGCTCACTTCACAACAGCTGATG
This sequence comes from Calyptomena viridis, assembly GCA_013390005.1. Taxonomy (NCBI): domain Eukaryota; kingdom Metazoa; phylum Chordata; class Aves; order Passeriformes; family Eurylaimidae; genus Calyptomena; species Calyptomena viridis. Next base: position 70,985 of record WEIV01003335.1, read on the forward strand.
AAGTAGCTAGAAAAATTTCAGCAGCCCTTCTCAAATGCCTGTTTATAGATAGTGTCAGCTTTCTACAGGTCGCCATCAGCTCTTTAAAGTTTTTGCTAACTTACAAAAAGAAACATCCATCTTTTGAGGAATTAAAGTCTAAAACCTACCTCTTTACAACTGGCTTATTTTCAGCTTCAACTGAGGCACTTTTTGCTTCGTAAAATGCTACCTAAAGTTGCTAGGTCAGGTGTCTATCTAACAATATTATGCACTTTATGCCTCTAGAGAAAAAAGTTTCAGTACAGACATAAAATCTTACCTATCATTACTATTACTTACCTATCATCACTACTCTATTCTAGTATGGTATCTTTATGAAGATTGCAAGTTATTAGAGTGCCTGCCATTGGAGGGAGCCTGATCAGACAAAAAAACCCACAACAATTTATTAGGTATTCTAATAAAAGTTTAAAATGTCAGGATACATCTGATCTAAGACATTATTTCAGAGGTGGCATACAAATGTCCTGCAATTTAATAGACTATCACGCTGGATGAGTTTCTGGTTTTAGAAAATAATTGTTTTAGAAACATATAAATATTTTATTCTACTTAAAAGAAAAATTTGATTTGATTTTAACAAATCAGACAAATTTGATTAATCACTTTCTGTGGAAAGCCCAGGTTTGTATTTTCTGAGGTAAACTTGTGGCCCTTTTCTGTCTGAGTGGAGTCTGTCAGAGGCTAACACACTTTCACAGGTAAAAAGTTAAGAGGTGGTATAGTTGCTTCTTGCATTAATTACCTGCTCTTCCAATTCTAAGTGGATGGAGTAATCATATAAAACATCTTAAAATGCCCTTACAGCTTATCTGGCACTTTAAGAGTGTCTTGTCCAAGAAGGACAGGATTCATAGAGGGCAGCCAAGTCTCCTCTTGGTGTTTCCTTCACTTTCCTACAAACAGAAGATATTAAGCATGGAGCTGATTTCAGAACTGTTAGCTTGAAGGTTATTTTGAATATATTTAGAGGAGTACAACGTATTATGACTTTCAGCAAAAAAATTCTGGAGAAAATACAGAAACAACACTTGGAGAGAAAGCATGACCCATTAATGGATGCAAGTGGGTAACACAATACCACTGACATCCTGAGTAACTCTCTCCCCAGCCAGTTCCAATCAGATCTCCTTTAAGGTGTGCAAGAAGTTTTGTATGAGTTATTTTCATAGCAGTGAAAAATGTTCTACCTAATGGTCTCTAAATATATCACTTTATTTTTTATTTTAATATATGCAATATCAGAAAGATGTGAAGATAAGCAATGTCCCTTGTAAGGAGGTTTTATTGAAAAAAATGTAAAATGTAAAAGTTTAGTTCCAGCAAGTAAAGAAGTTTGAAAAAAAATTGGATCTATACACTCAAACTCATAAATTGCTCTGAAACTAAGTTATCAGTAAAGATGCAAAAAAGGACATTTTTACTTCAGCCTACTTAACTAATTAATAATTTGATTACAAATAAAAACTCAAAACAAAACAACAAATTCATTTTCAAGTGGGTACAATGCAGATGCCAGCAAAAAATCATACGACCGTATTCAAATGTTCAACATGATATTGTGTTAATGTCTATTTATATGTGACTGTGATTACTAGCTTGTATTCAGAAAAGATCACTTACACATATATTTGTGCATGTTCATTCATGCATAAAGCTGTTCCAGCTGTAATTACAAACTCAATTTTCCTTTGTTATATAGGGCCTATTCAGAACAGTTTCTTAACTATATGACCCAATGGTAATTTGGAACTTTTTTTGGTTGGCATCCAAACAGCATGTCCAAAAAATGGAACAATGTTATTATTTAAAATAACTTTAATAACATTTCTGGTCTAAGCAAGACAAAAAAATGCTTTTGAAGAATCTCTATCAGTCTGCCAGAACAGAGATTTGAATCGTTTTGAATGTGGTAACGTTTTGATGAAGGGATACTTAAAAAACTCAACATTTTTTTCTCATGTTTGTTCATCACATCCCATATAGGTAGAATTTCACTTCTGTTGGTTTGTTCTATGGGTAATCAACTGCATTGTGAAATGTTAAAATGTACTATTAATTGTTATTTGCAATCAAGAGATTAATAATTTATTTATAAAAGATACATGACCAGGTGAATAACCCACTCATCTGAACTCTAGAAAAAAAAGCTTTTGTTGTTTAATCAAGAAGGGAATAAAATACATGCTTAATTGTCATCTAATTTGCTAGTTGTTATTTTACTGCAAGAAGACTCTGCTATTTAAAGCTGTTTCTTGAGATGTAAAGGTGTTCTTTTCTTCCATAACTACAAGAGCATTTATCAATGATCCTTGTGAGTCCCTTCCGTCAGCATATTCTGTGATTTTGTGATCTACCCTTTATAGGTAGCTAGAGCACGCTAACCACTGTAATATCAGAAAGCTCTCAGTATTGCTACGATCAAGGTGAGTAACGTCTATTACACGTTTGTTACCTTCATCCACTGGTAAAGAAGCGTAGGCAGTTGGGTGTTTCATTTTGGATTTTACAAATACACACATCCATGCATATGGTGCTTGAATACCACTTTTGAAAATTATTTTGCAGCTTCCTTATTACACAATTTTAATGTCAATTGCAGACAAAATGTCACAGATATGTCCTTCCTCTTAGATGGAAGTAAGATGACACAGTAATAGTTGGTGGGCTGAGAAAGGTGATTCAAACTATTTATAACCGCCCTGCACTGGTCCTTGAACCTCTTCACACCTATTTCCAGCTTATTTTACTAGAACTTAAATAAATATGGAAATATTCTTCAAAATTTGTAAAAATTTTCTCAAGAATTGTAAAATAACTGCAGGTAGAATTAAGAAAAGGGCAAAAGGTCAACAAACTAAAACACCAGGAGTTCAGAACTGATGCCAATTTATAGTTTTCTTTTCTGTAAAGCTTTTTCGTCCCCTCTTTAATTATTATTGTGTCATTGTTACAATATCTCCCTTTCTGGTCTAACCTGTTCCTTGCTAGAGTTGGAAAGGGCCCAGTTCACAGGTGAACCCTGCCTCAGCTGCTCAGTGTTATATTCTCTGCAGTAACCACTTAATGGATATTAAAATCCAGGACACTGATGGCTCTCAAGACTATTATGTACTTAAGCACTTGTAAAACCCCAGAAAACTGAAATTTTGCGTGTGAATGTAAGTTAAAATGTCAAACTTTCCAAATTACTACCAGAACTCTAGGATCATAAACCTGAATTCAACATGCTGGCAAAGTTAGTTTTCAGTATTTTCAGGGGTTTCAGAAAGGTCTGCTGAATCCAGCACAACTAACACTTGATGTTAGATTTCCACTGGTAACACACTTTTCCTGGGACTGCCGATATTCTCTGTCAAATGCTGTTATTCAATATTTGAAGCCTGTCTAAGTCTTCACATACTGCTTGAATGAGGAGTACTGTTGCGTTATACAATGCTCTTGGGCTTTGCCTGGCCTCTTCTACCCCTGCCAAGGCAAGGATCATGATTTAAGTTACCAGTCCCATCTTTCTGTGAGATACGATCCCAATAAGGTAAATAAGAATTAACTTCTGGGAATAAACAAAGCCTGGATTTTGTCCCCTAAGTCTATCAAACATCACCTACTGAAAAGAGACAGCACTGAGGGAGATGAAGGTTTCCAAGGCTGGTGATGGATATTTCCCTTTTTTTTGGTTTTGTCTCTGATTCCATCTCATACTGCATGGCGAGACATCTCTGGGAGGTGGCAGTTGTTTTTCTGCTAATTCTCATCTCTCTTGCGTCCAAAGGTGGGAATTGGGAAAGTTTCCCTCAGCTTCCAGGGTGAGGAACACCTTTTATCCACACAGCATGGAAGTAGGAGGCTCTACAATTTCTCTGCTGAACATCAATTGTGCTCACAGACATATGTGAGCATACGTGCACATGCCAACACATCCATCCTCCTTCACTATATAAGAACAATTTCACAAGAGCACAATATATAAAAATTTCCAACTTCTGTTTTCATTTTAATTGCTTAAAATGAATTGTCCTCTTCTTTAGATGGTTTAAATTCTGACTTCAGTGGGATCTGCTGACACGGTTTTTTTTATGTTTAGTCTCTTCTCCTATGACTCTTTAGGAATTTTGAGCTTTCATTTCTCTAAATTCATTTGTTATCAGTTTTCTCAGTAGGATGATAGGTACTTCATTCTAGCTATCTTTTAGTGCAGAAATGCAGGAGACAGAATCTTCCACTTTATCCTGGTGTATAGCTGTGGATGTTGTGCATGTATAATAACCCAACCTTCTCTTTGTACCAGCCACCCCTCCTCCCCATCCCCATCTCACACACTGAAATTTTTCACAGCAGCTGTTCTTCGTAACACTTGAAAGTGATTATATCTGTTGTCAATTTAGGTAAATTATTAACATAAAAGCTAGCAGCAGGTTCCTTGACATTAAATTTCAAGATTTCAAATAGCAAAGAAGGACAAGACACAATAGAGAAGACTGGGTGAAAAGAAATGGGTGGAAGAGAGTTGGTTGTGGGGAATTATGACTATAAAATGATAATTAATTAATCAGAAAATTGCCTCAAATTTCAGCTTGTATTAGAGATGCTTTTTTGTTATCCATCATGTTTCCAGTATGTAGATTATCACTACAGCAACGAGCACAGAGAAGGGGAAGACCCAAAGTCTAGCCTGTGCAGAGGCACAGAGAGTTAGGAAAAGTGATACCTTTTTCAACCTTTTTTTAACTTGTGCCTTATCTGTTACAGTGAGCTAATATAGTCACCTCCTGCTTAACAACAGCTTGCTGTTATTATGGGTTATTCAACAAGGAGTTTCATGACTGGTTTCATAAAGCAAGAATTTATTGAATTCTAAGAGGAGAATGATGAAAATAAATTCAGATGTGTCTAAATTAAATTAAAAATTATTACTTGTACAAAATTTAGAGTGTGGCTGGCTGTACCATCAAATTTGTAGTTAAGACTGTTAGGAATTAAAAGTATGTAACTGATAAAGATGGATGTCTCACTTTCTTAGTTCCAACCTTTGCTGTTTAAAATAAATATTATAATAATTGATCTCTGTGAATGATGTGCATGTGCTAAATGACGCTTGATGTATGACACCAACTTCCTGCTCCTGGCAATGATGGATGAGCTTAGTCTTCCTATAATGAAAAGATGGTCAAACTTTCAATTACACATATCACACAGACAAAGCACAATGAAAATAAATTCAATACTATTCAGCTACCACCAACCTAACATTAACATAGACCTCAAAAAAAGATTTAATCGAAACTCTGTGAGAGTGAAATGGGTACCATTTTATCTTAACTCCTGAATATATTACTCTGTGGCATTAAATGTGAAATGCACACCTCTTTTTATTTCAGATCATTTGTTGTTACATTACCTCCTCTGGAATCAATTGCACCGTAAGTGGGATTCATGCAGAGTCATAAAGCACCCTGGGGAAAACCACAGGAAAAAAATCTACTGCAGAAAAGAAAAATTCCGTGTTTCCTCATTCACAACTTGAGGAACAACAACATAAATCTACAGTAATCTACATAAATCTACAGTACGATATTTTGTGGTACAGGGAAATACTACTAGTTAGGGATTCCACTATTTTTCTCACCACAGGTTACTAATTACTTATATATTTTCAGGGTAAACTTAGAAGATGATGCCATGTTTATAACTGTGGAAATTATGAAGGATCTTTCTGTAGGTCTGTCCTTTTCCTTCCCTTCAGCAAGAAATGCAAAACAGGAAAGTCAAGGAGCAAAACTGAGGCATGCAACTGAGTAAGGGTTTTTCTCAAATCACTTCAGAAATCAGCTTCTGCGAGACATTTCATGGATATTCCAGGTATTTTCCCTTTATATCTGATGTGATTTTGTATATTCCTTGTCTTCATAAATGTTAATTTTTACAGGAGTTGTTTGAGTTAATTTGTGATGTGGATAATTTATTTTATTGTGTCAAAGTCATACAAGTATGAAGATTAATTTTCGAGATGGCATAACATGCTGTCTTGGGGTGACTTTATGATTATCCCATATTCGTCTCCTCTATGCCAGGAGAAAAAAAACTAGCTAGAGAAATCTTTTCAAAACAATTCTACTGTCTCAAGGTCAATTTTTGCTATGCTACTGTGCAGTTCTGGTTTTGGTTTTTTTTTCTCGTTTTTTTTTTGGCGGCCTGGGCTGAAAAGGGGGGAGGAAGACACNGCTGTAACTAGGTATCTAAATTGTCATTTCGGTCTCTTGAAATGAGGTTGATTGAGCCTTTAGAGCTATTTTAACAAAAAGTATAGGCAAACAAATATAATGCAGCTATTCTACACTCCATTGCCTGTACTACCGAAGGATGAATTTCATTTGCCCACACATGGCTGGTTAAGGCCATCTGATACGAGAGCAGAGGAGTTTTCCTGGAACAGCAGAGAAAACTCTGCTGTGGTAGCCAATACCTCAACTGAATTTCTATTCCAGAAATTGATAAATTCAGTTTGTGTCTTGAACTGAGTTCTAGCCTACTTGCTCAGTTGAATAACCACTTTTTCAGGTTTTAGGTTTCAAAATGGAAGTCTGTCTTCATGTCTATGTGAGATTTGTAAAATAAATTGTCCACATCACAAATTAACTTGAACAACTTCAATTCAGTTTGAAATTGCCCTTGCTCTTAGGTATATCATTAAGAATCATGAATGGGTGAGAAAAATAGCATACCTTTTTATAATTAATTTCAAATGGAGGGACATCTATTCATTCTTATTTTTTCCACAGCCTCTTTAAATCTCACATGGCAATATCTTCAAATCCTCCTAACAGACAAATGTTTCTGTACTTTTCTTTATCTGCAATGCTTCTTTGAAATCTTCCTTCTGTGTCTTTGTTGACACAGGACTAAATAATAAATAATTTAGAGACAGAGCTTGCAACTGATTTTGAAATAAAATTACATTACTTTCAGTTATTCTCTGTCATATTTCTGACACAGATGTAGACCATTACCAGATGTCTATTTTCAGGTCCAGCTGTGTGTGTTACCTTTGGATATTAGTACTTCCAGCTGTTTGCCACAGTTCATCAGCTGATGAAAGCAATTTGAACTAACCCTTCTTAATTGATGTGTTTGAAGGAGTACTCTCTCCAGGCCTTTCACAGAGCTAGGCAGGAATTAGCATCTAGCAGAATGGCAGTAAGAAGAAACTAAGTGTCAATAACCATCTTACACAGCACAATTATTCACAAATAAATCTCAGTTTGTGGTGTAACATTTTAGTCATTTGTGGTTCTTGGGCAGACATTTTCATTATGAGGTCTGCAGCAGTTTCCCCTGATCAGTAAAGATTTATACTAAACTCAGTAATCTAATTGATAAAAATAAAAAGTGTGAAGTTGTTTTCTAAGATTAGATTCTTCTCTACTCTCTTTTATACCTGAAATGCAAGATGAACACTTTCTATTTGAAGGATTTTAAATGCTTCCTTGATCTCTATGATGTAACAATACCTCTTCTCAGACTTTCCTTTCTCTATACTGAATTCCTAATCAGGCTCAGGGAAATTAATAAGACCCCTCTGGACTTCTACTGACGTTTCTGTTTACAAAGACCAAGCCAAAGTGTCTTTTTCAACTCTTGAATAATAATAATTTGTTATATTTTATTTAAAAGCATGAATCAAAGAGTCAGTTCATTTGTAATTGATGCAAAATACCTCTACTATTTTTTATTAGTACAAGACTAATTTCAATATTCAGTTGCAGTCATAGTAGTAAAAAGATTGGGTGCAGCTCAGAAATAACATCTGCTTCCTAGTATGGCATAAGAATTCTTCATACACAGAGACGTTATGGAGTTTATTTTGAGATGTTTCTTACCAGACCCTAGATCCCATACCCCTTAGAACAGGTGCACCATTTCAGTCAGATTGGTCTTCATAATGACTAATAATTAAATTCTAGAAGTCATGAGAATGTGTTTGACTTGGAACTGAGTGGGTCCTTTTTTTCAAGAGAGTACTGTTCCTTTCTGTGTAATTTAATATATTTTACACTTTCAATGTGCAGCAAATATATTTATTTTAAGAATTTTTTGGTTCCTGCATCTCTCAAAAAATAAAATTTGCCATAAATAAAAACATATTTATTTGAAATATCCACACCTTGTGAACATAGTGTGATGCATTGAATGTTTTGCTCAGCCACATGACTATACAGTGTATATATTCATGTCATATTTAGTAAATCTGTACTTAGAAGAGTTAGTAAACAATCTCAATCCGTTTGTTATTTTCAAATTATTTTCCAGGGAAAAAAATAGTTGGTTATAAATATATTTAGCACATTTTCAATTAATGTTTTTAAAACTGACTAATTTTGATCTTGGTAGTTAGCATTGAAAAAATAATACTGCAACAGATGTTAATATTCGCAAAACAAGATCAGATTAGAAACGGTTAGAGTTAATGTCCATGGAAGTGAAATTCAGATCAGATCCTGTATTTGAAAAGGCAAGTGAAATCCTGGAGCAATCAATTTTTACAAAGACTGTGCAATTTGTCTGATGGAATCAATAATTTCAGTTTTATGGCATCTGACATTTCTAGAAAAATTTTAACCACTATAATGTAAAGTAAATTAAATATATTCAAGAAATTAACTTGCTAAAATGTAATTGAGACTTTCACAAAGAATACTATCTGATGGAAATCTGCTCACCAGTGATACAACTGTCAAAATGAGCTAAAGGAGGCATGGAATTATTTATGTTAAGCAAGTATTTATCATTTAGCAAAGACAAAATCCAATACAATGTACATTTAACCTATTAATATACTAAATCGTTCCTTCATAGGGTTGTATTTCAGCACAGCTCTATAACCACAGCGCAGCAGTAAATTGTAGCTCTCTGACACACACACACTGAGAATGAAGAGGCTGAATATTAGAAAACATGTTTGGTGAGATTGGGTTTATGGACATTGTACAAGAAGATGAAAAAATTTGCAGCTTTGACTTGTATTTCAACAACTGCAGGCTCAGATGATAGCAAGATGCTTTATTCTTAAACCATATAGCATATTGGGGGGCATTAATCAAAGTGGCAATATACAGGAAACAAAGAACATAGTCTCCTGTGATAAAGAATGAATAAAACCCCAAACAGAAGGCAATAAGAAAGAGACCTAGCATAAGCCCTGCTTCTCAATCTAATAATATTGGGATTTAACAGCCCAAAATACCCAGTCTCTCAAGCTACAATCCATGTGGATTGACATGTAGGACAACTGAGTTGTTTAGAGGAAAAAAAGAACACAGATGAATGAATTAGTGCCTCCCACGCAATGAGCTTTCCCGTGAAGTATCTGTGTCTCTCCCTGAACACATATGCAGAAAGGAACGTGTAGCTTGACCCTTCAGCATCAATATTAAATATTGTGCTGTGCAAGTTCCTGTCACAAGTTGAAATTTAACTTGTAGGAATATGTAACTTATGTTTGTAAAACAATATTCTATTATTAGATACTTTGAGATGAGGAAGTGCTGTTTTCACACTTTTAGAGACAAAGACACGAAATATCAAATTATACCTGAAAAATGAAGACTTAAATGGCTTAAATGCTAAGTCTTGGCAAGGAATTCAAAATCAAGCCTATGATAGTGTCTTGAGTGCAGGAATCTTACTACAGAATTCATTTTATAATTGCACTGAAAGTACCTTCTGTCCCAGGAAGGTGCTGGATGGAGCCTTTTGTTATGGGACAATCATAGCACAGGACACCATGCCATGCCATACTGTATTATTTCTTCATTTCTAAGATTTTCTCATCTCAGTTGTTTGTTTCACACTCACTTTGCCATATTAAGTGAAAGAATTATGCAGTTTGAGTTCTTTTTTTCCGCCGCAAGTCAGAGAAGGGATCATATTTTTATTTCTAGGAAGTTGGTAGTAAAAAAATATCGTAAGATGAGAAAATAGATATTCTCAACATAGTTTATATATATAAGTATATATATAAAGAACATATNGAACAAAGGGTTTCTCGAATAATTATGAATGAATTAACCTCTTGCCTATGTATATTGACTACCATCAGTGGTCCACTCTGGCCCCAAATCGGGAGACATGGAGACACACCATCTATAACGCTGCTGCCTCCTTTGAAAACTCACATAGAATTAGTCTCGAGGATAAAAGACAACGCAGAAAGAACC
>WEIV01003335.1:94483-105723 GCA_013390005.1 Calyptomena viridis
GAAAACCTGAAAAAATAATATCCCAACATATTATGTGGAAAACAGAGAAGAAGATAAATAAAAATTTTTAATGCTTTTCATTAAATACAAGGCAAAGAATGCTAACACAGTACTGACATAGAAGATAATACATGCAAAGCATCTTAACATGTCCTTTAATGATTTCACCCAACTTCTTTCACTAAGTTTTGAGGTCATAAGTAATCCCAATCAGTTACTTTAATGACTGAGTAATTTCAGAGCAACCCTGTCAATCTACCTTCAAGTTATGAAAAGTATCTACTCAGCAACTGTTTAATTGTGCACTGTTGACACACTGCCGTCAGTAGGAACATTTGCTGACTGTTGAATTTTGTAAATGTGATATGTGAGGATGTATAAACTTCTTTAAGAAACAAAGGTTCTGCTTAATACTTCTTACTATTCCTGTAACTTCAGAAAAAAAAAAGACTGAAGGTTACATTATTGTTTTCATAATTTTCCATATATCAACAGACGACGTGTAATACAAAACCAGGTTGCTTGATGCTTTATTTTGATCTTGTGTTCACACGAAGCATCACTTTATGCTTCAGTCCTTGATTTACCTTCATATAGCAGTTTCTATTACCAAAATCAGGTGTAATAATTTGTGGTTCACTCAAAAGGAAGTAATTATTGCAAAACAAACTTTATGCAACTGTACAGATGAGCCATTTATAGCAAGAAAAAGAGATGATTTATTTTGGTAGGTGGCATATTCGGAATGTTAGGCAAAGTCTTTTAGAAGTTATTTTTTATTAACAGAGGTATTAGGATGATATTGTTTATTACCTAAAGTAAGAGCTATTTTCCTTTCCATGACATAATAATTTGAAAACAGATTATTGGCTAGATTTCCCTCTTGTAAGCTAGTATATACCTTCCCATGGTGGCCTCCTACCTTCTCAAATACACTGGCTTGACCCTTGGGATTTAATTTAAATTTACTTCTTTATGGGCCAATCTTTTCCAGTTTTCTGCAGTGTTAACAGATTTAGGATTTTATAACTGCTTGAGCCAGACTGAGTATATGAAAAGCAATTTCAGGTCATTGGACAAGATAATGATCTCAGTAAAGGGACTAAGAACAAGCTGAGCCTTTGGGTTTTTCAGCTTTAAAAATGTAAGATCCTCCACTTGTGGCTGTTTTGAATAGGATTTAATTTCTGATTTTACAAATATCAGTGTTTTAGTGCCAAGAATATTCATCTAATATCCTTCAGATATTTGCATCTAACTAGGGTTTATCATGGCCACGTGTGCATCGCAGTTGGGTTAAGGATCATTAAATAATTGAAGTCAGATAACAGATTCAAGAATGAATTAAATAAAAATTGTGTGATTTAGAGGGGTAATCTCTAATTTCCATGGATTCAAGAAAAAAAACAAACATAAAAAAATTGGCACATTTCATATTTTTCACCATTACTTTGAAGATATAAAGCTTCAAAGTTTTTTTACTTGCATTCCTTGTCTCTCATTTCAGGGTGATGTTTTTCCAGCACAATATAAAGGTGGCATCACACCACTGCAGAATAACAGTTTCTGAATAATTTTGTTAGGATGACTAAAATTCTGAGGCAGTTGTGTTATTATAAAAGAGGGTACACTGTGTTTTATGGAAGGTTGGCATTTCCTCCTCCATGAAGAGAAAAGCTTCTGGGAAGATATTCCTTAAGTATCCTATGTTCTAATGAGCCTGAGATAGCAACCACATTGCAATAATCTCATTAAATATAGAATAAGACTAAACACATTTCCCTACTAGCATATTATTCTGTTCTTCCAAAACCAGCTGGTAACCTTTCATTGCCTGACATCTACTACAGGGGTAAACTGTAGAGAATTTCTCTCTAATTGACACTAAATCCAAAGCTCTGTGTATTCTGTGTATTCCTTCAATAGATAGAGATCAGAAGAGAAGATATTTTCCTGATACCACAAGCTGCTCCATGAAAGTAACTGTTAGTAGGGGTTCCGATTTAAATCTGTATTGGAGACAGTCATGTCATAAATGCAAATAACAATAAATTCTGGTCTTTCCTTCTTTATTCTTAAATTCTCAGCCATTTTTCTCAATCTGAGAAGCACTCTTTGGGGTTGTTGTGGCAGATCTATTATGTATTAGGTGTTCTTTTTAAGAATTTACTTTTCTAGAATTGTACACTAAATTTCTGTTTTACACAGGACTTGCCCTGGATAAAATGTGTAACATACTATAAAATTATCTGAATGTATGTGTATCTGTACGGATGTGTGTGCATCTATTCAAATGTACTACAGTTTCCTGGCTACAAAGTATTTCAGGGCACTAGGCCTCCAACTTGATATAAAGTTTTTTGAACACATTTGCAAAACACTAAATAAATAGAAAGAATAATTAAAGATGTCTATTCTTTTGTTGAGTAAAAAAATCATCAGAATACTGGGAAAATTTCTCTTGCATATAAAATATCCTTTCACATAACAAAAGTGGTGTAGAAACAGTTATTTTTTGGTATATATTCATATAGATTTTTTAAGCAGAAAATAACAGAAGAATGACTGGGAGGTGTTTGTACTCTGACAATCTACTACTGATGCAGTGCTCTTTTGACGTCACTTGATCACCAGCTCTTCACAAACCCCAGGAGCAAGGATAGCACAAAGCTGGTCATAGCAAGGGCTGATCTTCAACCTACTGATGTTTGCACTATGCAAATTATTCAATAATAAGTCTAACAGAGGTTTACAAGAGGTAGTCCCTATTTTTCCATCTTTAATGTAAGAATCAGGAGTAGAATATGTAAGGCTAGTTATCTTACCTGGAATATCTTACTTGGAAGTCAGCTTTGTTTCGTCCCATCCTAAGGAGGATGTGACAAGGAAAGAAACCTTTGTGTCTTTCATCTCTCAATTTCTATGCTATCAGATGAGGGCCACTTGAAGTTTTGGACAGTGTAACCACCAAACCAAAAGGCAGATCTGAGTTTAGCATGATTAAACACACACAAACACAGACATTGTAGAAGTATTCTACATGAGCCTAGTAGCTGAAGTTTGCCACCTTCTGCCTCAGAAAGGCATATGAAATAGGCACTGACACAATGGGCTAGTTGCTGTGAATTATGTCACACATACTGATGGGGTTAGGGTTTGCGTCAATCGTTGCTTTCCATCTCCTCTACCCCCACCAACACACTGACACCATGGAGTCACCTGAAAGCTACTTAAAATCCCATGAGGTGAGTAGGACACAAGTCTTTTAGACATGTTAGCCAGTCTTCTTGTTAGTAAGATATGTAGTAAGATGCAAGTACATCAATTAAGCCCGAATACTAATAATTTTCCCTTTTTTTTTTTTTTACTAAAAATTTTTATCCCAGCATAAAGAAATGAAAAGTTTTTGAAACTGTTGTCAATTTCTGGTTAATTTTTTTTTTCGTTTTCCAAGAAACAAAGGTAATTTTTTTGAATTTTTTTGTTTGGTTTTTTTTTTTTTTTTCCTTATAAAATAGTAGTTTCAGTGACCTTTTTTAATTTCTTTATTAAGAACTACTTCTTGATTTAAAGTTATCAAACCATCACTGAACATTTTTTTCCCTGTAAAAACTGTAAGTTTCACTAAATTACTTTTTTTTCTCTATAAAACAATGTGAGTGACGCTGGAAGAAGGTATTAAATTAATTTATGGGCTGAAAACATATTGCACATTGACATTGCAAGTCTATTGAAAAAAGGTCTGGTATTTTTAGTTATTTCTTAAAACTGAATTTTTACTTTTTGGATCAGTTTCACTAGTTTGGTTTTCCAGGTAGTTTTGGCAAAGATATGGAGATATTTTTCAGAGGAGAAGGCTAAAAAAAAGTTAATTATATTCTCTTCTGGGGAAGAAAAAAAAATGTGAGTAAGATGATAAAATTATCACTAAATCTCAAATTAATTTATGGGAAAAAGCCTAGAAATGAAAGTTCAAGCTATGTACAGGAACTAATATCCAGCATCACCCACTAAATAGAAATATTTTGATTCAACTTACATTGAAAAAAGAGTCAAATAAAGGTCAATGTTATTGCTCTTCTGCAGACTCTTGAATACAAGTGCAGGACAGTTCCACAATATATTTTTAATGAGCAATTTGACCATTAAAAGACATTATTTGTCTATTCATCTTCTGTTGTCTCCATGAGTCCTTGTTACTACTTGAAAGCATAATGACAATGTAATTATGAAAATTTGTCTGCATGAAAAAAACCCAGGAATCATACCTAGAATAATGTGATGGCCTGTAGTAATATGCTTTTTATGAATCCCACATATTTTGTCTTTCTGTTTCCCATTTAATCTTTTAGTATTACATATTACTGATGTTATCAGTTCCCTGGGAAGAAAGATGTATTTTGCTGAATCTTATGCACAACAGGCTATTTGTCTAAGACTGCTAGACACAACGGTAGTAGGAAGTAATACTTGTCATTACCTGCTGTCCCTTTGAAATACAAGGAAATTTATACATACAATTTTATTTTATTTGTTTCTTCCTAATAAAAAGTTCAATAATGCTGCCAGGCTATAGTAAATTCTATATGCCTGGTAAACATCCTAAATTTATAATAATGCTATTCATATCATCAAAATTATCAAAGGATTTTATGTCAGTGGTATTTAAAGATCCATTGTTCTGAAGCAGTAATGTAGAATGAGATGCAGCACTCTGTATGGATTGCAAATGCAACTGAATGTAAATGTTTTATGTCATGTAAAGACATAGCTATTTGATGAGTGAGTACTTGCCACTAAAACTCAAATATATTTTTTGACACTGGTGTCTGCAGGGTTGTCATGTAGATGAGTCATTCTGCCAGCATTTTGTTAATAACTTCACACTTAATTAGTAGTTTTTTTGGTTTATGGCTTTTCTTTGTGCTTAATATAGTATTACATGATCAAGTATTCAAAATAAATGAGATTCAAGAGGGTGGTGGTTTTGAACACCAACAGTTCTTTCCAAAAGTGAAAACTATAGTTTTAAGAGGTTATGCAGAATTTAAAAACTATCTGTTTTCTGAGTAAAATTTTCTGATTTTTTAAAGAAAACCTGATGTACCCTGTTCTCTATATGATCATTTTTTACATACAATCAGAAATGAAATCTACATTTACATAAAAATTATGGATTTGTTTCACTTAGTGTTAAATTTCTAAAGGTATTTCATCAGGTATAGCCATTAAAACATTATTGTGAAAACAGGAAAACATCTGGTGTTGCTAGAAAACAAATTTCAAGTGGGAAATATCCTGTTAAGAGATGAAAAGTAAAAATATAGAAATGAAGTCCGTATAGCTGGATGTGTAGCTCACATGAGTTGGCCAATCATAGCAGGTGGAATTTTGATGGATGATACCACTCAATGTTGCATCAGCTTTGCCTTCCTTTTGAGTTTAATAACAATATGCCTTATTGGGGCTATTCATCTTAAATTGTTTTTCAGTGTGTCTATTGTTCTTAGATTTATGTAAAAAAATTAGTTTTGCTCTGAATTTCTCTCTCTCCTAGATTTTTTTTTTACAAGGAGATGTAGAGATGTATCTCCCAGTAGAGTTTTTCCTCCAGCATACATTCTCTGAAGAGGTATTTCTGAAAAGAGTTGTTTGGTATTTATCCTCTGATTCAGCAGTAAGCTGAATGTCATTAGAGGATTTTTCACCCCACCCCCTGCTGCTACAATCTTCCAACAACTATTCTAATTCCTGCCACTATTCTAATACTGGCTCAGGGTTTTGTGGTACAGTTAGTATTTGCTTAATTAATAATAGCAGAAAGATGAATTGCACACATGTTACAAGTGGGCTTAACCTTCAAGAAAATAACTACTCAGTTTTTACTTGGCAAGGACCTTTTTCAGATCTTTCTTTTCTTGGTCCAAAGGTTAGTGCCAGAAAACATCTGCACATGTGAGGTACAAACCAAATGGTTCATTGAAGCTGCATCCTATGTGGCATCCTGGAATTTTTTTACAGATTGAGCCTTTCTAAAAATATGAAATTACATAGTTTGTGGAGACCATTATGTTCTTCCTGTGTGCTCTGCCATATAGTCTGACAGTTTTTAATTTTGCAGGATGATTTTCATATGAGTTTGTAGCATATGCTCATATATTGATAAAATTTTTTGTTGATGCAGATGTTAACCTTCATTGTATACAGGCCCATTATTTTTAATGAGGTATGGAAATAGCCACTCATGCTAACATTGCAGTCTGTCTTCAAGGATTTTTTCCCTCCAAAAAAGTATGTATGAGCCAGGCAGATTGTGTTGCCTTCTGCTGAACACCTGCTGTTGGCTCAACAGCAAGCACAGCCACTCACCCACGAGCTCAAAGCAGCCACCTTACCACAGTGAATATCCTTTGGCATCAGAGTCAAACGCTCACAGGTTCCCACTGTGAAACCTCATGATAACCCTTTGTGAATTATCTTGCTAGAGACCCTTGAAGGAGTTGTGATACCTCCAGAGGAGATGGCAGCACCATTTGAAGGCAGCTGCTCAGTGTCAAGAGCAATATGGCTGCTGGCAACAAGACATGAAAACTAGGCACATTACTCACGCAGGTTTGTGGCACACATCTGGTTCCCCAGTCCTGCTGGCCACACTATATCTAATACAAGCCAAGATGCCATTGGCATCCAAAGGTAACATCCCCTGGTGCAACTGTAAATTGTTTCCTTTTGTCCTATTACTTGCTACTTGAGACAAGAGAGCAACCCCCACCTGGCTACAGCCTCCTTTCAGGAAGCTGGAAAAAGCAATAAGGTCTCCCCTGAGCCTCCTTTTCTTCAGGCTAAACAGCCCCAGCCCCCACAGCTGGTCCTCATAAGCCTTGTGCTCCAAACACTTCAACAGCCTCGCTCCTCTTGGAGGCACAAATGTTTCTATCTTCCCTCTTCCCATACTCAAAATTCCCTCCTTTCCTCATACCCAAAAGATTGTGGGGATTTGTCCATTTATATGACTACATCTGAACTCTTTATTCATCCTTTCTTTGTACCTGTGGAGAAAATGAGACATTTTCAGACAGAAACGTGTTGAGAAATGTATTTTACTTGAAGGCTGATGTCTAGAAGGGGTTAGATGAACTATGCTTACAAGAGCTTTTCTCTCTGTTGATTATAAGCACATTTGGACAGTGTACTCTAAGCAAGTATATATATACATATATATATATACACACATATATGTATATACATATATATATTTATAAAACCCTAAATTCCTCACTGAACTAGGAAACATAGATATTTCCAAATCTCTTGCTTTTTGTATTTTCCAGTCTCCCTAAATGCTGCTTAAATAGTAAGAATATGCTAGCTCTCTTGCTTTATGGACATTGCTTTCATTAAAGCCTTTAAAATTTGTCTTTGAGGAGATATAGGATACTGAAAATAAAGACACAGCCCCTTCTCATCTACATGTAGATCTTGTTTAGTAGTAATTATTTATAAACTGTAGGAACAATAACCCTAAATGGCAGAAAACTGATAGCTGTGTTAAAATATTTGAACTTAACTAAAACACAAGGTTTCAGCTTGATTTGAATGAAAATTAGATTTCTGGTCTCTGATGTCTTTTGTTTGTACATAAAATATTTGTGCTTCAGAAGAAATATTCTTTTTACTCAGTAACACATTTAGTTACTAAATCACAGCAAGACTTGACTCATTAAATACTTACATGCTCTGTTTATTATACATTGCATTTCTGCTGTTAATTCTTTATATTTATATTTCTGCCTATTTGTAAATGTTCTCATTTGGATAATGGTTGCACATATTTTTTAGTTTTCTGAACGGATTATCAGTGGAAATGGCTATTGTTTGCATAATCTCAAATTAAAATTTTATTTCAATGAAATAAACTATAAAAAAGAGCCTTTGAAAGAGTACTTAATTGTTTAGTGGTATCACCTGGTATGGTGATCTGTTGCAGTACTGTTAATGAGGAATTTTTAGCCTTTGGTGGCTGAAGAAGTGTTAAAGCTAGGAGGCAGTGAATGAATCAGCTACCAAAATACCAGTTTGATAGGCTTTCAAAATAGTAAAAGAAATTATTAGTTCTGTAAGAAAAAAGGAAACCATGACACTTTTCTGGTTTTTGCTTCTCACTGTATTGCTTTGCATTCAATCATAGAATTCTTTTGTGATACTTAAGTGAGAAGCTTTAGAACAGCCCCTAGGTTGAGTAAACAGAAAATATAATTGCAGTATTAGGGAGATACAATTATTTAGTCTTCTGTGAAAAACAGTGCTACTGAAAACATCTATCCCTTTGTATATTCTTGACAAACAGATGACTCCATGGTAGGATTTTCAAAAAATGTAGGTATTGTAGAAAGCTAGCCTGAATTTTTGGTATTTTGAAGTCCCAGATTATGGTATTCTTCTTGAAAAATGTCAAGTCTATTGCAAAACAGATTGCAGATTCTTAGACTCAAATTCTTAAGAGATAAATGATACCTCTATAGGTAAATTAGGTACCAAGAAATATCAAAATTTCTAGATATCTTCCTCTGTCCTCATAAAGCACCTACATATCTATGGGCCAACATAAATAACATCGTGTAATGACTTGAAATTTTGACCACTGTAATACTCAGAACATTTGAGTAAAAATTGATATTGTTGATCTGTTGTCTTGTGTTCACACTTAAATCATTGGCATTGCAGAAGAAATGTCCATTTTAATCTTTAATTCAGCGTTCTGACACACCTGTATATGGAGTGAGACCAGATGTTTCTGAGGTGCTTTGAGTATAGTTCTATGATGATTTGAGACATTCCAAAGCAATAGAGTATGTTTTGGATGTGAAAAGTAGGCTGAAATCGACATGTAGATTCAGAAACTGTAATTTACCTCTCCCTTAACATCCCCATCATCTGGTTCTTCAGATTCTTAACAATTCTAGTTCTGAGATTTAATCTGTCTTCAAAACCATCCCACATGACTCCCATTGAATATGACATTTATGTTTCATCAAGATTCACCTTGTAAAACTGAACAAAATCACATGAAATGGAAATAATGTATTAATGACGCAGGGAGGTAATCTTTCAGGAGGACCTACTGTCCTGCAGAGGTACATTATTACCTTTCCATACTTCAGTCTTCCTCTTGTAACAGAGTCTGTATCAAAAGTACCTATTTCTATATTATACAAAAAAATTGATGAAATAAAACTATTAAAATAAAAAATATATCCGTTGCTTCCAACTAGTTATTTTTTTTACACATTGATTCTATTGATTCAAAAAAAAACCCAAGCTAATATAATTGTTAAAATGCATGTCAATCCTACTTTTTGATGAAAAGATAAAATATTTTTATTAAAAATATTTTTTTCTCTTGGAATTGTTTTCCTTTAATTTTGCACTATAATTATTTTGTCATGTTGAAACAGTATCTCGGCTATGCCGTATCTTCTTACTTTACAATTTATTTCTTGGATTGCAAGTCTTTTGTCACTGCTTTTAACACAAAACTTGGGGCACTAGTAGTGGATGAGTTCAGCAGAATATCAAGGCCAAGTCATACATGAGGATTTTTCAGCTGCCCATACATTCCCTTAATCTGATGCTTTATGTTTAATAAAGCGTTCTAAAGTACCAACATCAAGATAGTAATGCAATAACTAAATATGAATACATTGTAATTTTCTCATTATGTGATCACAGGTATGGTATAAACTTGGTGTGGAAGAAAAAAGCAAAAAAATACAGTATATCCTTATTAATTTATGCTGACAGAATCAACACATTATCAAGCGGATGTGAAAACAAGAATCAGCAAGCTAAAGACTCACAAAAAAGATAAATGCTATCCAAGTTCTTCAAAAGGAAAGTACCTTTGTAGTGTGAGATCTTGTAAATACATTCTTTGTGAAGTGGCGATAATATGGATTTTAGATACTTTTCTACTTATTGATATTACACATGCTGCTGCAAAATATTTTATCAATATAAAAATATTAAATGCATAAACCATACCAAGCTATTCCTTTCTGTCTCTGGGCCTCTTTGACAGCTGGATTGAAACACTTCTTTTTGCTTGCTTGTTCTACTTTCTAACTAATTTTCTTCACTTTCTTTTTTTTCTTTTTTTTTTTCTCTTCCTTTCTTCTATTCTTGGAAACTTAGGCCAAATGTCTAGTTTCACACAGCCTCCTGCTGAGAAATATCAGAACATTTTTGTTTATTTTTTGTGTGTCATTTATTCTGAACATCCTGTGTTTATTTTTTACAGGCAGTTTCACTTCTTCAAGAGACTGCAGATGTGATAAGACGGTGTTGATTTAAAAGCACGAGTATATAAGTAAAAATTCAAATAATTTTTCTTACCATTTCCAAGAATAACCAAATATATGTCAGTATTCTATAAGAATTCTGTTCTACATCACCCAGACACGATGATGAATAATTCTTAAAATCATATTGCTGCAACCCCTCTTCTCAATATTTTCCCTCTGACAGGAGAATGAAATTTGCTACTCTATGTATGAAAAGATTATCCAAATCAAGAGCATCTGCCTAATTCACAAGAGCATCTGACATTCCAAGGAGAATACAAGGGCTAAAGTTTTCAGTCCATCCATATAAAGAAGAAATTTCTCCATCTGTTATTGCATGGTTATCCCTGAGCTGAGCAACAAAAGTAGGATTGCAAGGCTATGGAAATCAATGTGTCAAATTACCTTCATGCCAACAAGATAGTGAAGAAAAAATAGATTATACCATCTTTACTAAATTTTATCACTTGTATGTAGTTTGAATTTCTTTTCAGTGGTGAAAAAGTTAAGTCAAAGATTTCTGAAAAGCAGTATTTCTTTTTTTCCTAAATTACTTAGTTTGAATTAAGTTCTGCCTTCCAGTTTTTTGAGTTTATGAAACAGTTGCTGCAGATATTAATATCAAATAGGAACATATTAGTATGTATTCACAGTTATTACCTCACATAATGATTTTTAACACTACAAAACTTCCCATTCATCACATGAATTAGAAGTTCATGTAGAATAAAGGAATATTATGAAAATTACTGTGTTTGTTCAAAGCTCATTTTTCAAAAGTAGTGTTTGGCTCACAGAAAGGATTGTCAGAAATACTTTAAATGAAGATTGCATGCCTAAATAATTAATAGAAGATTAACATAATTTGCTTCTCTTCTTTATGAATTATTGACCTTTATT
>WEIV01003337.1:0-12943 GCA_013390005.1 Calyptomena viridis
TTGGGTAAGGGTGTTTGTTTTTCCATACATAATATAAATATACATATATAGTTTGTTTGTTTGTTTGTTTTAATAAAATCCTTTCTATCCTTATACTCAAAGTCTCGAACAATTTGATATTGGATTCACTTTTAATTCGTTTCAACTGTCTCCCCCCCTCAAATGGAGACAATATGATAAAATGCACTGACAAAAAAAGAATGGTTGCAATATCAAGCATAACAATTGATGTAATTCTTTCATTCTTCCTTTAAAAAAAAAACAGAAAAAAAATAACATCTTATTACATCTCATTACATCTTATAACTTTTTCTCCTAAAGAAATACCAGATGGTGCTCAGCCTGGAGCAAGGAAGAAGGTTCTCTTTGCTTTCTTCATGTCAGTAGCAGTTGTGCTCCAGTGGAGATGTGGAGATGGTCTGAAATCATACCTTCTGTAAAGATGCTTCTTTTCAGTTTTCTTAAGGTTTCTAGTGGAAGACTGTCTTTGTATGTGCAGCTCCACACCATCTCCCACAGTGCAGATCAGGCTATCCTTAGCAGGGATGGACTGGCTGTAGAAAACTGGAGCAGGGATAGGGGAAGGGAGATGATAACCATGGAGCAAAATAGCTGCTCAAAGAGACTTCGCATCAAAGGAAGAAACTCTGCACTCTCTGGTCACATAGAGAGAAAAAACTGAAGTGCTACTACAGACTGCACTTTATTTGAGCCACAGATTTCTTTTAGAGAGTAATCAGTGTACTCACTTTGTTGGAATTCAGAAAAGAACTAGCAAACCAAATGGTTCTGGAGTCAGGTAAATAGAAGTGAGAAGGTCAGTCCTGCAAGTGTGATGTAAGCTTCTTTACAGCTACCCAATGGATACTTCAGTCTGCTGTCTCGGTTCCATGCAGGACCGCG
Organism: Calyptomena viridis; assembly: GCA_013390005.1. Lineage (NCBI taxonomy): Eukaryota > Metazoa > Chordata > Aves > Passeriformes > Eurylaimidae > Calyptomena > Calyptomena viridis. The sequence goes on from WEIV01003337.1 coordinate 904, forward strand.
GCAGGGGCAGCAGTGTTGCCATGACGATCCCACTGCCAAAACTGTGCCGGTGAGGGACAGCAGGTATAGCCGGCCCTCCCCCCCTCCTTCCCCCGCTGAACACGGAGAGACAGAGTAGCCTCGGGCATCCACGATATGGAGGGTGAGGAGCCGCCACCAGCCCAGCCACGCAGCTCGGCAGAAACCCCTCCTCAGCACAGGGCGGACACGGGCCGGGGTGTCCACAAGGGGACACACCTACCAAGGGACAGCCCCGAGTGCTCCAGCCGTCCTGCCCCCTCCCCTGCCCCAGCTTGGGGTCATGGGAAAAATTCTCTCACAAAAGGGAAACCTGAAAAAGGGAAAACACATTCAAACTATAACACCTGAATAACTGGGATTTAGATAAGAAGCCCATGCTCTCACCAGATGCATAAATGCTTTGATGGAGTGTTCTAAATTTGGTTGAAAGCAACCTTGAAGTGCTTGTGAAAAAGAAAGTAAATAAAAGCTAAAAGTATGAGAGCCAAAGATTATTTTGAGACTCTAATTGGCTTCAGACAAAGACTGCTGTCTGGTTGGCAGGAAGGATGAGCATTTATGCAGTTAGCTTCTCATGAGATGTGTCAATAAATGGGCTCTCATGGAGAGAGATGAACAGGGAACATGGAGGGACAAGGCAGAAAGTTCCTGAAAATAAGATCGTTGTGCTGAGTCATTATGTCCATTGCCGGTATCCCTTTATCAAAACCTGCTGTATTTGGGGACCCTGAAGTCGTTCCCTTAGAAGAGTAGTTTATGTTCATGATTCAAGCAAAGCATCAGGAAATGGTAGAAACTCATAGGGGCCAAGCCACGAAAGTGAAACATCTGGCAGCACATGGCAGAAGACTACTCTTGTGGTGACCAGACATATCCTTGCTACTGTCAATACAAAAGTCATTGGAAATTGCTTCTTAGTTTGCACTTACATAAAGAGGATTGGGCCTAGAGCATTAGACTGCGCTGTGGGAAGAGCACAGTAAGAGCTATGGGAATAACACACAAAAAGATACAATGTATCAAAGTAGCTGCAGAGAGAAGGCCTGGAGGTAGGTGAAGGTTTGCATGTACCTCCCTGATTGGACGAAGGGGCACCAGAGATGCAGCTGATGTGTATCCTGCTCAAATGATTGGACACTGGGCTGGAAATCCCCTAATGAAGTAATGTCAGAATAATAGCTTTACTATGTTGTAGGCATCCAAAAGGGTATAAAAAAAGGTATTTGTAGCTATATTTTTGTCTCTTGCCTTGCACTACAATAAACTGCTTTTTTTTCCATCGCATTGAGGGTTCATGTCCATTTAACCCACTACACTTACTGGCACTATCTGTGGTGCTCAACCCACTTTTGTCCAGTATTGTTCTGTAGCTTACCATTTTGATGAATACAGCTACCACCTTTTCCATCTGACACTCATCAGAAAGGGAATATTCTGTCTTGCACAATTCCAGCTCCCAGTGAAGTAGGACACTGCCATGTCTCCTGCATCACTCCAGAAGTAACCACTTACCAATTATCACTGGAAAAGAGCATCATGAACATATCATCTAGTGCAGCAACACCCACTTGTTGTAAAGCAGGGAAGTGGGAGAAAAACAGTGGGAAGGAACTCTCAGTAGTGTGCTAGGAGATGACATGATAAACAGAAGACAGGCAGGACTGGGAAGGCAAGAAAACTTATCTCTCTTACTTGTCATGATGGGAAAACAGTTACACTATTACAAGGCTTTAATCTTTCACTATGTTGCTTTTGAAGGATAACAACAGTGTGTGTAGGGATCAGCACATCAGTAATAAACCTCAGATTATCATTGTGTATTGAATGATCTGTTGTACAGATCTTTTGTCTTTTTTCCTGCAAATATTAAATAAATTCCTGCAATTATTAAAGAAATAAAATTTCTACCACATTCTCTCTTTCTATGCATAGGTTTTCTGTTTCAAACTCTTAGACAAATACTGATGTAATTAAAAGAAACAAAATTCAGAGATTTTGGAAACATAGAACTATAGCGATGTGTTGGATTTGTAGACCTTCTGTCAAATGCATTTGCCTTTTTGATATATATTTCTCTTTCTAAATCATTATTTTCAAACTGAGTGGTTCCCAGCTCAGTATTGTGTTCTATTTAAAGAACAGAACAAAGTGCACATTTGAATTTTTCTATAGAAATTCATGAAAGATAAAATAAAAAATTGTCAGCTTCTACAAGCTAAGTGCAAATAAGAGTGACTGACACCTTTATCTAGATTTCTTTCCCAGGGTAATGGGAGGGTAATGATTATAGGATTCAATTTAAAAAAAAAAAAAAAAAAAAGGGCACTTGATTATTTCAACTGTCTTATTTTTCAAAGTGCATTTGGGATTCATTTCAAAAGGTTCTGTTTCAAAGCATATCCAGGTAGTCTAGAAAAATGAAGGAGGTTTAAAAAATACTCAACAAAACCACAGTGTCGCTATTTGGAAAAGTCAGTTGTCTTGTTTAAGTGTTTTTACAGTAGTGTGACTTGCCAAATCTAGCTGAGAAGCTCTCATGACCATGTATATCATGGTCTATATTTTTGTGCCCCTAGCAATGCAACCTAGCATTTATGAAAACAGAACCATCTAGGGGCAAAAGAAAATCTATCCCCAGTATCTCAGACATCCCAAGTCTCTAAGCCATAAACTAGAGTACTGGCTCTTTGAAAACAACTTCCCTTAATCCCCAAACAAGCACTTTACAGTTAAAGTTTCAAGACTTCAAGGGGAAGTAAGTTAAGTCAATTAAGCGACATGGTTCATTTTAGTTGGACAAAAAAATGTACTTCTTATTCTTTCCCATCAAGCTCACTCCAAATGCAATACATGAGGGCCAGTGAACCCAGGGTGACATTTGTGCCACAGATACCCTGCTGCTGCAGAGCTGTGTGCCATGTACAGTTGAGCTCAGCCCAGCTGCCAGATCACTGCCTGTCTCAGTTTTACTGTATTCCATAGGTACTGCTGAGAGACTACTTAGTTGTTCAGTTAGACTTTTGTTGCTACTTTTTTTAGGGCTGCACCTAGACAAGAAATGAAACTAATAAGCAACTGAGCTACACTTAAGTGGCAAAAAAATGATCCTGACATTTTTAAGTGCAGAAAACCATTTCTTATGAGGAGTTCTAGGGGTCATTTTGCTTGTAAATCTTTCCTGACTGGAAGAGGCATCATTTTCATTTTTCCCACAAACACCTTGGATGTCTCTCCTTCTCTGGCCTTGCAGAGCAGTTAACTCCCTGAAAAGATAACTTTTTCACAGACAAACTTGGACCCCCCTGCGAGGTAGGGCCAAGCAAGCTGTTAAGAAGGTTCAGAAGGGAAAAAGTTTTGCATTTTTTCATGCCCAGTGTACACACTGTTAAGTTTAGTGGTCTCACCTTTGAAAAATAAATTTTCCTAAGTCCTTCCACTGCCTGGTATTTTGAGGGTACCTGTGTTATCTTCCTTTGCAGTACCTTTTAATAAATAAAACACTCAAAAGCAAAAAGTTTAAACAAAGGGGGGAAAAGGAGGAAAAAAAGGCTCTGTAAATATGTTCAGGTTTTTTTTGCTGCACTGGAGAATGAAACTAACAAACAATCTCTAGATAAAACAAGAGGAGAGATATACAGCAATTGTAACATGAACTGTACAGATGTTTATGACCCTCTTCTAATCCATTTATACCATTCAGGTAGCAGAAGAGGCTTTGAACAGATGTAGATCCATGTTCAGATGATGGAAACCACAAAGCAGCCAAAAGAGACCAAGGTGTATTTATCGTTCATAGTCAGGCAACAGTGTTCCTCTTCCATCGCATGTCTGCAGGAGCAACTGAATGCTTCAGAGAGCGTCATCACTGCAGTACACGAGTAATCACACCAGATAAGACTGCACTGGATGAACATGATCTACAATGGCAGGAGGCATCAAGGAATGCAGAAAAGTCCTCTGCTGGGAACATTTTCAAAGTATCAGCAATTTAAACTTTTCAGATTCCTGGATTAACAAATCCAAAAATATAAAAAAAAAATTGATTCCAATTATATTATTTCTCTGCTTTGGACAGTTATTTTTTTGGCTATTAAAAAAGTGTAACTCAATTAGAATAATGAGAATGCTGCAACTCAAACTGGAATGCTTTCCCCCATTCTCAGTATCAGGGTTTTAAAACTTGCAGCATGCATACTTTTAGTAAAGAAAAGTATTGTGTAATTTTCACCAGTTGCAATACTGAAGGCTTACCAACTAGATGTGTCTACAATTTCCTTTCCAAAGGGCTGTATCAAAACAGAAGGCCTGGAGCCAGGAAGCCCTGAAAGCTAGCCCTGGACATGAGAAGCACTCTCTTGAGCAATTCATGGAGACTCAATCCTGAAAGATATTAAAGGCCTCCTATGAGATGCAGAGATGTGGCCTTGGCATTGATTTCTGCTGAGGTGTTTTTTTCTGGAATACCATTTATCTTTCCTGCTGCTGTGGTGAGGAGAGAATGATGTGGAGGAGTTAGATGTTGCAATATTGTGCTTGCACTGCTGACTGGCCAGATGGCAAAAAAACTGGTATCACTGGGATGGATGGTGTTGCTATCTTGTTCTGTCTGCCTATAAAGGCAAAAAGAACAAAAAACAGCTGTTAAAACCACACTCTTTAAGAGGGAAGGTATGGGAATGGGTGATAGGACACCGCCATAGGTTCAAATGGGTTCAAAAAAGCAAACACACAATTTGTTTTTGTTAAATATGAAGAGCTCTTATAGCAGATTAATTACACATGAGGTTGGTTTACAGGACAACTTACAAAACTGTGTACCACTGCACTGACGACTTGCTAAATCACTGAACAGTAATTCCCATCTTCCTCTTAAACTTTTCCCCCCACAGATCCCCATCAGTAACAATTACACATTGTGCTTATGTTCCTTTCATCTGCTTGATAATTGTGTTGCTTAAGTATAGCAGGCCAGCACTGAAGTCTGAAGCTGCTCTCCTCTTACAAACATATACAGAAAGTAAACAACAAGATTTCAAAGGAGCCCACAAGTTCATGGCTCACACAATGACAGATAACTTTTGGTCTTACAATGTCTTTGCCAGCAAACAGCTTCCCAGTTACTAATATTTCAGTACCTTTGCCAAGAGATGGTAGACCAGTTATTGAACGTAAATAACGACAATGTTAAATAGATTTATTTATGTAAAAACAACTCAGCAAACAGATTATGGAGCTGTCAGTGGAGGGAGCACTGAGTGTCAAAGCTCTGGATGTGTTCTGCTACTGAAGGATGGAAAGTAGGGATGACATTGCCCTCTCGTGGGAAAATGCTGAAGTGGAAAGCGGTGAAGCTCCAGCCCTGATGCCGGCTTGGTTTGTTAATCCTGTGAGTCTCATTACAGCAGGTGCTTAATCCTTCTGACATTTTAATTCCACGTGCTCAGGTCATTAAAAGTTGAGAATTTGTGGCATGCTGCATGCCATGGGATTTAGTCTTTATTAAAAATTTCGGTGTGTTGGCCAGGGCTATACCTCTGAGGCTATGCCTCAAAAGCACCCCTGTAAATGCCAGATATTTGAAAGTCAGGATTCTTTTTACTGGAAGAACACAGGGAAAAGCACAACTTTTTAGTGTTTTAGCCAAAGAGCTATGACACTGACCTGCCACTGAGAGTCAAATCTGGCTAGGACTGCTTTGCTTTAAAAATGTCCCCTCTGTTCTGTTTGTCACCAAGTATTAAACTAAGCAGTTCAGACCACATCTCCTAAAAGAGTGATTCATACTGTACAGACTGGTGGGATGGAGGTGAGTTAGGGTTAATTTCAGAGGACTTATAAACTATTTATGAACTTTATTGAACTTTATTGTTGTAGAGTGGGTGACTGGCCTGACATGATAGTGTAGACATTAAAGACAGGCTGCTCTGAGGACCCACATTTTTTAAAGAAAGCTGATTTTGACTTTGGTCTAGATCTTTTCAGAGAATCTCATTGCAGAAGATGAACTATTCTACTGGCAAACTGGGGATGAAGAAGAGAGACCAAAAGCAAGAAGGAGAGGGCCAGCTGAGGACAGGAAGGCTGAAGACAACCTAACTTGGTATTGCTTTAAGCAAAGCAGAATGTTATCTATGCCCAGATATGTTTCTGAAGACCACATGGTTGCAATGACAAAAACACAGGATAATCTCAGGATATATTTATGAAGGCACTCTTGCCTACGGGTGGGTCACTGTCAGTGGGATACACAGGATTGTTACAGTAAGCATGGGTGCTAGGATGCTAACCATTAATAAACGTTCTCTTCTTAACACAAGAAAAATATTCTCAGACCTTATTGTTCACTGTGAAGAGCAGCTGTTAACAGCTACAGCAAAACTACACAACAATACATTAAACTAGAAATGTTCTGTTCTTAGAATGCCTTGTTTTCTCCTCTTCTCCATATATACATGTGTGTGCATATGTCTATGCATGTATATATAAACAGGAACTGCAGTACCGAAATAAAACCTTTATTTATCAAAGTCCTTGTTCGAGCTCTCAATTTCAAGTTCTTCAGGGTGGAGGACACATGCTGAGAGAACAAGCCATAATTTGTTCATACAACCTGACTTTTGGAAAGGTAAGATGTGCAGTAAGAGGACTCTAACTGACCAGTGCACACAAAAAGAAACCATTCAGGCAGCTTGTTTTTCAGGAAAATACAATAGAGGAGAATTCAAGCACTTTTTAAAGGTAGCTAAATTTATTGTGTTGGTTATTGCCAAGTATAAAGTGTCTAAAGAGAGAAAAATGGTGGCAATAGTGTATCTCTAGATGAAGGGATACATTGTGTTAAAGTTATGAGAAAAAGAAACTGTTTCAGGTCCACTTCTACACAATTGGCAGAGCTCAGCTAGAGGAATGATGTCATGCTGAAGTAAGCAAAGCAGTCCCTGGAACAAGGAGCAGCACAGCATCCCCGTCCCGTGCGCACCCTCACACTACCAAAGCTCAGCACTGCAGAGCAGAAGATCAGAGAAGCACCAGAGGTGTCACACGAGTTCCCTGAAAGATCTCTAGTAGCCTTTATCATCTTCTGGGCAGCAGAGTCCTCAGCGTCCATCCACTGTCCATCCATCCACATGACAAACAGCCAGAGAAATACCCTCTGTGTATCCAGTGGCTGTTACCTGGTGCTGCAATTACCTCATGGCTCCTTCCAGATGTCTGCTGGTGAGAGAACAAGTTTCTAGTATCAAAAAAGAAGTGAAGGTAGTATGTGGCTGTAATGTTTTGACCCTGACTGGATGCCAGGTATCCACTAAAGCCACTCTCTCACTCCCCGCTGCAAACATGCAGAGGAGAGAAAATATAATTAAGGGTTTCATGAGTTGAGATAAGGATCATAAGAGATCCCTTACTGATCATCATCATAGGCAGAACAGACTCCGAGTGGGGATATTAATTGAATTTATTACTAACAGGAACAGAGCTTAAGAATGAGAAGCAAAATAAAAGTTAAAGACACCTTCCACCATGCCCCCTCCTTCCAAATTCTACCTCCTCCCCCCAGCAGTGCAGGGAGATGGGAATGGGAGTTACAGTCCGTGGTTGTTTCTGCTACTGCTCAGAGAGAGGAGTTCTTCCCCTACTTCCTGTGAGGTCCTTCCCATGGGAGACAGTCCTTCATGAACTTCTCCAATGTGAGTCCCTTCCAAAGGAGACAGTCCTCCACAAACTGCTCCAGTCCGTCTCACGGGCAACAGTTCTTCATACACTGCTGCCACATGGGTCACTTTTCCACAGGGTGCAGTCCTTCAGGCACAGGCTGCTGCAGTGTGGATCTCCCACAGGCCACAAGTCCTACCAGGAAATCCTGCTCCAGCGTGGGCTACTCTCCCCAAGGTCTGCAGGCCCCTGCCAGGACCCTAGTCCAACATGGGCCTCCCATGGGATCACAGCCTCCTTCCAGCATCCACCTGCTCCAGCATGGGCTCCTCCATAGGCTGCAGGTTAATCTCTGCATCCCTGAGGTCCTCCATGGGCTGCAGGAGCACAGCTGCTGCACCATGGTCTTTACCATGGGCTGCAGGGGAACCTCTGGTACCAGCTATGGTACCTGGAGCACCTCCTGCTTCTCCTTCTGCACTGACCTTGGTGTCTGCATTGTTGTTTGCATGTTCTCACTCCTCTCTTCTCTGGTGGCCATCTTCATCTAATATCTTTTTTTTTTTTCTCTTCTTAAATATGTCATCACAGAGGTGTTACTGTCACTCTTGATTGGCCTGGCCTTGGCGAGCAGTGGGTCCAGTCTAGAGCCAGCTGGCATTGGCTCTGCTGGACACAGGGGAAGCTTCCAGTAGCTTTTCAAAAAAACCTCCCCTATAGCTGCCCCCACTACCAAAACCTGGCCACAGAAAACCCAATACAGGGGCTGGCTGGCTTTATTGGGTGTCTCATCAAGCTATGGGTTTTGTCTCTGGTTCACAAATCTTAGAGTGCCTGGTCATCTGAGTCGGAATAGAGTGGAGCTGTTCCAGTGTAATCCCACCCCTCCTGGATCCTCATATAACACGCATCTCCTAGTCAATTCTGTTCCAGTCCCTGCTTGTCCTGAAACTGCCTGTGTATCCCAACTCAGAATTATATGGCTGCAAGACAAAAATTCAATTTCTCCCAATCAGAATCATTCCATTCCTTTCAAATATCTCCCTAAATTCCTCATCCTGAGCTACCAGTCTTCCCTCATCTTCTCACCCAACTAAGCCCTCTGTCCAGAAGCCAGTTGCCTGCTGCTCAGCTCCTCCTGTTCTGTTGGCCCAGGTACTGCTGGTCTCCCACACACACAACAACTCAGTTTCCTTTCAGAGATTAAAAACCATGGGCATAAATTGTTTTTACCAAAAATCTGCCTGGGCAGGACTATGGGAGCAGAAGAAAAGAACATGTTCTGGAAAAATAGGTACAGCAGCCACAGCACAAGGGTATCTAAGTGTATCATTAAGATAACCAGTCAGTATTCCTGTCTTTTTACATAATGTTAGAAGGTACTTGTGGTGACTCTCCATCCTTCCCATGTTCCACATTATGTCGCAATGAACCTTCCATAATTTTTCTTGGAGTAAATGTTCTCTCTTCTTTTTCTTTTTTAGGATACACATATGTTTGGTGGTGTAAGCATGTAATTAATATAGCTTGCTCTAATGGTGTTTTTCATTCACATCTCTCTGAAGAGAAAAATACATGAAGGCACAAACTCATTTAGCAATTACGGCTACAGGCTTTTGGCTGTCTTATGCTTCATATTCGCAGGAAATGGTGGTGCTTTCCAAGTATTTCAGACCAAGAAAGTGTAACTTTTCACTGTCCCTTAAGCCAAATTTTTGAACTGAAAACATTCTGTGGGCAATATGGCTTTCTGAATTATCTGTAGAATATTTACCATACTTGTGCAATGCATCCATAGACATAGTTTGGTAATCATTGGCTTAGGAAACAAATCACACCACAATTTGTTTTCATGTCCTGGCACTACTACAAATTTCACAGGCAACATTTTCAGGCACTTCCATTATTTCCTGTTTTCTGCCTCAGTAAAATTAATATCGATCATATCAGCAGTTTCTCAGGACTGTTGGGATGACTGGTGTTTTGATATTTGTGAAACCTGGGTGGCTGAGACCAGAGAGGCACAAAATTATTAAATTTTTCCATTTAATAAACCCTTCAAATCAGAGTTAGACTTCAGCAGAACTTAAGTAAAGAAGATTAGAAAATTTAAAAAACAAATGTTTTTTTAAAACATCAATGACTAAATAGCAAAGAATGTTCACCATCTTTTGTTAAATTACATGTTTGCGAAAAACATACCTGGTTTAACAGTCATAGAAAACAAACAGATTCATCTACAGGAGAAGAAAGTCAAAACAAACAAACAGTGAAGCAGAAAAAATAATTCTGTCTTTAGCTACTGCCTTGCATTCCCTGAAGCTGGGTAATGACATAATTTACCACAATATTTTGAAAAACATAATGCCTTAGCCACTTTTGCTTGGGACAAATTTTAAGCCAGCATTCCCCTGACTAGTTTACAACTTTAGAGATTCTAATATTTGGAATGAAGACTTTTTTACAAGACTAAATTAAGACAACAATTGCTTCATTATTTCTCATAACAGATATTTTTTTCCTAGTGGGCAAATAATTTTGTCTAACTGGAGTCTGGGAAATGAACCTTAAAAATCTGACCTGGAATCTGCTGTTTTTCTTACTAGATACTTATGTGCTTACTATTTATGTGCTTACCAGTCACTGGTAAGTTTTGCATAGTAAAAACAATACCCCTCCATCTATTTTTGCAGTTTTGAGTCCTAAGAGAAAAAGCATTCTGCTTTTCATCACTGCTACTTCCATCAATTTGCTTTTGCTCTTATAGTCACCTGAAGATTTCCACCCAGTGCAAAATAATGCAAGAATATTGGTGGTGCACATTTGTAATATTCAGCTATAAGAATCATAATTTCTAAGGATGCTGATCAAAATGCTTAGACTGGTACATTTCACAGGGGAATAATAGTTATTTTGCTACATAATAGGACCTATTTTACAATGTACTTTCTTCTAAAATTACGGTTAATATTTACATAAATTCTGGAAATGTTCTCAACAAAAAACTCAGAATAAACTGAGAAAACTGCTCCTGGAGATCAATATAATAGTTGTGAGATCACTGCCAGGAGAGAAATATAAATTTCATTGCTGTGCTGAAAATCTTTCTTCAGGTACTTAAATCTCACTTAAATCCACTTTTCAGAATTAAAATTAATTTAAATGTGTAATGGACCCTGTTCTAGCATCAGGGAGAATTTCTTTTCAAGAGTCTAGTCTCAGATGGATATTTGTGCATTTCAGGGATGTTTACAAGTGTGGTTTCATTTTTCTCATAGGAGACTATCACCTGCCTGAGAGAGAGTGGTGATGAGCTAACTTCCTGAGTGCTCTCTGCAGTTTCAGAATGCCTGTAACTAACAGTGCATTATCTCATCTTCTGAACTCAAAAGAAAAGCAGAGAGTGAATAAAAGCCATTAAATGTTACATTAATTTTAAATAGAAGCACTGTTGTATAGTTGCGTTTCTTTTACACATAGCAACATATTTCCTGCTCTGATAAATTAGAAGGCTGAGAAATCACTTGAAGTATTTGCACTGGGATCAGACAGTTACCCTGTAGGGCATCGGATTAGTGACATTTCTTAAGTCTTTATCATTTCTTAAGTATTTATCACCCAGAGACAGAAAGACTGACAAGCAGCAGTTTTTAATCAGATTTAGGAGAGTCAAACAAATGTAAATCTCCATGCAACGTTTCAGCGAATAAAATAAAGTATTACTTTAAAGAAGTGGAATTTTATCCTGGACAATCACTGGGGGGGATGGGGAAAGCTTTGTGTTTTAAGGCTGTTAAAAATCTAGTGATATGGTTTTCATGCCTTTTTAAAATTTCAGAAATCCATCATAATGTGTAAACTTTGGGAGTCCATATTCTTTTTTCAATAAAACAGATTATTAAGTAAGAGTTTTCTTTTTCAAAGACAGAGGGATTCTTAGTGTGGTGTGTGTCAGGAATAAAACCGATAAAAGCAGAACTTTGCTAATAAAATGTAATAAACAGAGTCATGAATGCACCACTAAATCAACACGAGAGATGAACAATTTTTTAAATTTATTTTTATTTTTTTTTTTAATTGTGTATTTGATAGCTACTGTCTCATCCTGTAACTGATATGANAAAAATTATATTCTGAAAACCAACAGGTGACTACTGCTCCAGGGCTAATCCCTGCATTAACTGACCCTGTGTTTAATGAGCTGTGACACTTGGCGAGATTAAAATAGCCTTTCTCCTGAGTCCTCGGGAAGTGAGAATCTCTTCCTTAGATAAAAAATTTAAGGGTTCAGAGAGGAATTAGAACATCTTATGGCAGCTGAACAGATAGGATTTCCCAACATGGGCATAGGATGAACCAAGAAGAG
>WEIV01003338.1:5235-17910 GCA_013390005.1 Calyptomena viridis
TACTGAGCATTTTCTCTTCAAAACAGTAACAAGTGGTGAATTGGGCAGCAAGTGTTATACAACAATTACCCTCTCAAGGCTTGTCAAGACAACTACTATGTCTTCCTATAAGGCTACTTGTTCACCTGACTTCGTTTGGAGAGGAGCTTCAAAAAGATTCATGAACAAGGAATAGTTCTCATACTCTGTAAGGGAGAAATGTTAACCTGTTTGCTGCAGCATATATATACATAAGGATCCTTGAGATTAGTAAATTTTAGGTCTAATAGTAAAATTTTGTAAGGATCTTGTTCCTTTCCCTTCCCATTTCCCTCTCCCTTTCCATTTCCATTTCCCTTTCCCTTTCTCTTTTCCTTTTACTTTCCCTTTCCCTTCCCTCTTCTTTTCGTTTCTTTCTCCTTCTTTCTCCTCCCCTCCCCTCCCCTTCCCTCCCCTCCTCTCCTCTGCTTTCCTGTCCTCTCCTTTCCTTTCCTCTCCTCTCCTTAAAGGAAAATATAATAAATGGACATTTAGATACCATCGACTTTACACTGTGTAATACAAACAGTAGACATACCTTACATGGAGCTGGATTTAGAGAATATTTTTAAGTAACATTCTAAATGGTTGCACTGTGTAAGTTTATGGAGATGGCTCACAAATGCAAAACAGCAAGCTTTTAAAACCCGAACACACCTGTGAACTGAGCCAGAAAGCAAGTTTTGAAACAATACAGTTATACATGCCTGATGGTGAAGAGTAACCCACATAGATTTATTCCATGCTTCCTCTCAAACATATCTGATTAATTTTTGTTTACTTCTATTCCCTTAGTTGTGTGTTCCCACAAACTCCAGTTCTTGATCATTTTTACTTCTTGTGCTTGTACTGCTGCTTGCGTTGTAAGGCAATCTTACGTTATTTATTATTCAGATGTAACAAAGATCAGACTATCATCATTTTTACATTCTATGCAATACATCTCCTTAGACTTGAGAGCAAGAGTATAAAATATGTAAATAGCTGAAAGTTAAAAATTAAAATGTGCAAAAGTTGTTTATTTCTTTATTGGAGCAGATCTAGGGAGAAATAAAGACAAAATGACAGTGTTTTTAATAAAATTTACTATGAAAAATATATAGCAGATACCATCTAATGAGCTCCTTTTTTTTCTGTAATTACTTGGCAATCTAAGGATACATAACTTACCTAACTGACTTATAGATATTTAAGACTGGGGCAAAGCCTGCTGTAGACATTCAGCCAGTCAAAGCTTCAGGTGTCCAGTTCGCAACAGACACTTATGCAAAACAGGCCAATCAGGTGGACCTAGAAAAGAGAAGTTTGTCTCAAATTCTCTCCTGTATGTAAGCACTAAATTTGGGACATAAATATAATTGGGTAAGAAAAATGTCCCATTGAATTTTAAAATTATACTGCAGATACTCACAGATGTCACTTACATTTCTTTAGAAGTAGAGAGCTTCATTCAGTAGACCTCAAAAATTATTTGATTGATGTCCTTAACATAATTTTGTTCCAAATTTTCATGTGAATTTTTTTTCCAGTGAGAATAAAAACTCAGTAAACTAAAGTAGAAATAGAAGCAGAGGTAGGAATGCAGTTATTCACCATGTGTGATTTATTTTACAAATTTCAAGACTGCAGATTCCAAGTATTTTCTGAAATTTTCTAATTCACCTTCTATGTATATATAGCAGATCTCAGTTTATATTCAGAATTAGGTCTTATTTCTGTTTATTATTTCAGAGCAAAAATCAAAAGGAAATGGAAATAAATCACATATCTACCACTGTCTATATGCAGGTCAAGAATCAACATTATATTTAAAACATTATAAATGATGGAGATAAGCTTTAAACACAGTTCTAGAAAGAAGGCTCCAGTCAGTCATTGTTCATTTAAAGAAATATTCAGCTAGACAACATATGAAAACATTAGTAAATTATAGAGACTGAAACGCAGTGCTCTCATGAGTCACACTATGTGTTAAAGAAATTAACCTCTCTTTAAATCATTTTCTCTTATCATTATATATTTTTTGTTGTGACTTATTTCTGACCATGCGTTTGTGAACGAATTGAAATGTTGATGTCTAGCAGAACATAGATACTAAAATGTTTATTTGCAATTGTCTTTGTTATTGATTGCTTTTTAAATTATGGTCTTATAATATAAAATGAAGCAAAATACATTACCTAAATAGCAGAACATGTCTTTCTTAGTTAGCTTCACTACCTGGTTTTCACTTATGCAAATAACAACTAACTTTTACAGGTTTTGTAATGATCTGGTATAAAACTAGAGACCAAAACCTGCAGTTAATTGTAAATTTCATGCATTTTAAAAAAATAATATTCCTGTATTTTAAAGACACAAAAATTTCAAAATAAGATAAAAACACTATTAATTTTATTTTATTATAGTACAAAAATGTGTGTCTTTCTACGTCTATATGGCATAGCAATAAGTCTCTCTGTAAATATTGACAGCACCTGTCAGTTCTAGACCACAACTTAAGCTGAAGGTTTTCAAGTAAGATTCAATTACTCTTTTTTCCATCTCTGTTGCTCTGACAGACTTGCTTCATTAGCAAAAAGTGTGCGCCCCATTGCAAAAAATCTCCATACTAATATGCATTTTACTGCTCCTGAAAAACTGAGGAATAGGAAAATGAGCTTGTGTGTTGTTGGCTACAGTAATATGCATACCTCCTGAGTATTGCCTTGAATTAAATTTATTTTTAGTACATAAGGTCATTGTTGTGGAAAAAAGTATTTTTTCATCTGTTTAACTCTTACATTATGATTGAAATTCTATGAATATGTGTAGAGGCTGACTGATGAGTTCTGCTGATTCCAGTGGAAATTAGGAACAATCATGACTAACCACTTTAAATCAGCTTTTGAATATTTTGTATTACTTTTCCCTTTGTTCTGAGTACTTATGTTTAGATGCAATCCTCTTCTAGAAAGTTAATTATGTTTTTACAAGATGGAAAAATATGATCAATGTAACAGCTATAGTGCTCTGATGTATTGGGTTTGTGTGGCCAGGTTTTGGTATTTGGGAGGCTTCTGTGAGAAGCAGCTGGAAGCTTCCCCTATGTCCAGCAAAGCCAATTCCAACAGCTCCAGGATGGACCCACCACTGGCCAAGGCCAAGCCAAACAGGAGTGATAGTGACACCTCTGTGATAGCATTTTTAAGAAAGAAAAAAGTTATTGCATAGACATAATTGCAGCCACAGAAGAAAAGAGTGAGAATGTGGGAGAAAACCAACAATGCAGACACCAAGGTCAGTGCAGAAGGATGTAGAGTAGGTGCTCCAAGAACCAGAGCAGAGATTCCCCTGCAGCCCGTGGTGAAGACCATGGTGAGGCAGCTGGCCCCTTGCAGACCATGGAGGTCAACAGGAATGCAGAGATACACCTGCAGCCCATGGAGGAGGTCCATGTCAGAGCAGGTGATTGCCTGAAAGAAAGCTTTGAACCTGTGGGAAGCCCATGCTGGAGCAGGCTCATGGTAGGGACCTGCAGACCCATGGAGAGAGGAGCCATGGAGTGATTTTGTTAGTGACAAATTGAATTAATATCCCCAAGTTCAGTCTGTTTTGCCTGTGATGGTATTCGATGAATGATCTCTTCCAGTCCTTATCTCAACTCATGAATCTTTCTCTATATTTTCTCTCCCTTGTCCAGTTTGCAGAGNAATATGGTCTCCTGTGGAAGGGACCCCACACTGGAGCAGAGGAGTAACTCTTCTCCCTGAGCAGCAGGGAGGAGGTAGAACCTTGGAATGAGGGGGTAGGGGGGAAGGTGGTTTTTTAAGATATTTTTTAATTCTCATTATCCTGCTGTGATTTTGTTAGTGACAAATTGAATTAATATCCCCAAGTTCAGTCTGTTTTGCCTGTGATGGTATTCGATGAATGATCTCTTCCAGTCCTTATCTCAACTCATGAATCTTTCTCTATATTTTCTCTCCCTTGTCCAGTTTGCAGAGGGCAGTGAGAGAGGGGGTGAGAGTGGGCACCTGGCACTCAAACAGGGTCAACTCACTATATCTGGTAACCTTCAAATACCTTTGACTATATCCACTTTTGGAATACATTGTTTAATAGAAAAAAACTTAATAACTATTTTATTTTTATTTTTCTTCCCATGGTAGGAGGCACCTAAGCAGCAGGTAAAAAGCTTTTAATTGACTGATTTTATTATTTTGTATTTAACTAACAAAAAAATGTATTACACTGTTTCCAATCCAATTTAATTTTTTCTTTCATGACTCTGGTTTTTCACTGTGCTTGCAATTCTTCAAATTCTAAGAGTCATCCTGAAACTCTTTCACTATCTTTGAATCCCCATCCCAGGACTTTTAAATTTGTACCTGACAAATGAGCTGTCTGGAGACCCAGACACCATAACCAGAAAAAAAAATGGAAAATGTTAAAGCATAGTAAAATTACTGAAATTAATTCCAATTATCAATATCTATTGTGCAATCCTGCCTTAGCTGCAGCAAACATCTGATTTGAAAGGGGGTGGAGAAGGGGCACAGAGGGAAGATTATTTTTTCTGCCAATAATCTTTGTTTGGGTATCAACACTACCTAAAATTAATGTGCCTGGGAGTCAGACTGCCTCCAACTCATATGTGAGTAGGTCTGCAATAAGGTGGCTGTGTACGTGCATGAGATGGTTGAGCACAATATATCTTCTTTCATGCAGTGGAGGTGTTCAAAAAGGTCACTGGTGCAGTGAGTGAAGCTCCGAGAGAGAGCTATTGGGCCACCGTAAGAGACAGATAGAGTTCTATTTACCTAAGCATAGATGCAGTGCCATTTTATATATCCAAGGTGCCTAGAAGAACAGAGATCTCTAATGGATTCTTTGCTGCAAATTCATTACTGTCAGTTCCCTGTCAGTGGGTTTTTGACTGACACTAAATGCCTCCATGTGAGTAGCCACATCATGTCTCAACATTATTTTCAGTGTCACCTTCTAGGTATAATTGTGTAGCTTCTTTCAGAACTGCATCATCCTCTATGGAATTGCAACAAAAATGTGTCATAGAAGGGTAATAGCTAAAGAATGATTAAGCTATATCATGTGCAATATGAAGTCAACAATAGCCTTTCAGTATTATTCCTCAAAGTTCTGGCATCCACTTATTGATAATCTGTGTTTTAAGTGTATAGTCACCCTATGTTGGCAAAAGGGAGAAGTAGTGGCATACCGTATGCATTATAAGTTGGAATTCCTTCTACTTTTACTGAAGTATAATTGAGAAATAACTTATGGTGATGTCAAAGAATCTTCTTTGCCTAAAAGATTCTCTAATATTTGAGTAAAATAAGACAAGAATTATGGCAAAATATATTAAAAAAACAATGCTTGTTGCCCTCGGGCACTGCATAGCAATAGACATAATTTATTTCACTTTCTTATTAACCATTTGGTATTTGAAGTGTAGCACAAACATGTTTTTATCATGCTTTTTTTCCAGTAAATTTCTCTGCAGTGCATGTGACTGCTTACTCAGGTCACACAGAACAAAACAAATGACCCAGTGAAATAAAAAAAGGGACAAAATCTGGAGACAAACTCTAATATCTAACACACCATTATTATAATTCCATAAATTAAAATAACTATATATTAGTGTAGAAAGACACTTCAGGAAAATATTTGATCATATTTGTAGCTGCCTTGTTTATTATGTTAGGTCATGTGTCACTGAACTTCAAATGACAAAACACCGAATACTGAAATCTAAAGTAGTAAATAGCTATAAAACCTCCACTCATTATGCATTTATTTGCAGTAGAAGAAAAGCAATCAATTCAAAAAATGGTATTCACTGCTGAAATTAAATGGTGAACTGGCAAGGTGCTATTGGGTAAGTGTCACAGTTATTCATGGTCTTGTAACTGGGTGAGAGTTTGTCTGCATTTTAATTAGCAGAAAACAGTTAACTTCTAACTCACAAAATAGAGAACACTTCTGCCCATATGTCATTGTGCTTTTATAAATATAACAAGTGGGCATCATTATTTCTCTATTTCTAACAGACAGACTGAGTTTTTATTTTCCTTCCAGGCAAAAGTTTTCAATTGCATTATTGTTGAGGATCACTTTCATTATCACACTTACTGAGTGAATTTCATTGAGTTCAAATTTTGTACATTTGACTTAATTTGCCAATATAATAAAAATATTTACCAAACAGTTGTTAAGGAATCTTCCCAGTCTGACCACTCATGACACTCTCTGTCAGTCAGAAGGAGATGAACCCCTGATCCAGTATGTTATGAACATGCAGAAAGGGTTCGAAGGTGGAAGAAGTGTGCACGATAGTATCAACCAAGCCCACTTGAAATACAAGAACATGATACACAACCTGGGGTGAAATGTTAGTAAAGATATTCTCACAGAAATTCAAATTAGGATCTAAATGGGAGGAACTGTATACTGTCTTACTGTGTTCTTATTTTGCTGTTAAAATTTTGGATAAGGATAACTGGATACACCGTTGTCATATAAAATGAGTAGTGAGTGATCAACCAGTTGGTCAATAACTGACTTTTGAGAATCTTTTGTGGTTTTATCTTGATATAATTTCTACATTATGATAATCTTGTGTATAATCCTGATATGTTCATCACTTGTAATAATGTAATAAGGCAAATGGTCAAATGCCTGGAAAAGTGTCTTTTCCCTTTTACCTATGACAGCCTAAATCATTATGCTACGTGCAACAATGTTGTATACAAGGCCAGTGGATAAATGCCTTGAAAAGTTCTTTTTTTTTCATTTCAGTATATTAGCAGGCATGCTCAATTAAAACGAAGGGAAAATTGTTGAGTAATCTGCCTGGTGCAGGTAGCTCAATTTGCAAACTGCAGATTGAGATGCAGATTGAGATGGAGATTGAGCTCTGGGTGAGAGCCTGAGACAAGAGGCTGTTAACTGCCATATCCTTGCATAACAAAGGGCATGAAGACTGGTGGTGCCAGCCAGGTGAATGAACACTGGGAGACACAGTTTACAGATTCGGGGTAATTCCTTGTGTAAAATTTTTCATAGATGCCAAATATCAGTAATCATAATGGGTAGTTGATGTGTTGCGTTTATATGCGTGAATCCTTTCGAGTGTGCATAGGTCTGTCATTGTGCATAGCAAGACCTCAACAAGTTTACCTCTTTTTCTAGTTTTCCTCTAGAAATTAAGATGAGTTTCATCAGATTTAGTTTGTCTCATGTCTGGATAATTTTTTAAACCTATGAAGAAAGGCTGAGGCAGTTGGGGCTGTTTAGCCTGAAGAAGACAAGGCTCAGGGAAGACCTTATTGTGTCCTAAATGCTAAAAAGGACTTGTAAGAAAAATGCAGAAAGATGTTTTACCAGCACCAATAGTAACAGGACAAAGGCCAACAGTTTTAAAGTGAAGGAGTATAGCGATTTGATGATCTTTAAAGATATCTTCCAACCCAAACTATTTCACGATTCTGTGACTCTGGCTATACAAGAAAACTCAGATAAGGCAGTCCCTGAATACAGGGACTACAAAAAATGTACAGGGATTTAAAGGCAATTACTATAGATTTACATGTCAAACTTTATCTCTGATAGAGAAGATGCTTAAATCCTACAAAAAATAAAGGACTATGATTCTCAGATCTACATGAACAGTTGCACTCCATATCTACTATCTGACCTAGAATTAAGTTATAAACTAATCTCTACATGGAACTAGTCTTCTAGCTTTCAGAGGTTTTTATATAAATCATCTGAGGTTTTAGTAAATTTATTTGAATTATGAATTGTGACAGTTTTAAAAATCTAAGTAAACCAAAACTACTAAAGCAGTTTTCTCACTTATTTTTCACTCTTTTGACCCATAATAGAAAAGTTGATCGATACTTTTATTGGACAAATTCACCTGGTTAAAACATATTTTTACTTATATTTTTGTGATGTGAAACCTGCTCTGTAGTCTAGAAGCAACTATGATGAAAAGAGCTTTTTCTTTCCTAAACAGACTCTTGTGGTTTTAAGTAGTCAGAGTTTCTTATTAGCTGGGGGGGCTAGGAGAGAGGGTTCTTTAAGAAGCTGCTGGAAATTTCTTAGCTTCAAGCTAGTCAAGGTCAGCTGGTAACACCTCTGTGATAACATATTTAAGAAGGAGAAGAAAAAAAAAATGGCAAGGCTGAACATCATGGCCACTTAAGGGAGAGGAGAGTGAGAAGTTTGATTTACACCAAAGTCAGAGAGAAGGAGAAAGAGAAGATGCCTTAAACACTGAAATAGGGCCCCAGCAACCCGTGGGGGACCATAGGGAGCAAAGATTCACCTGCAAACCCACAGAAGACCGAAAGGCTCCACTCTGGAGTAGATAAGCGCTGGAAAAAAGAGAGGCTGTGATCCTGTGGGATGTTTGATGTCTGTGTCTGGAGCGGGGGCCTGATAGAGTCCTGTAGACCGGTGGGAAGAAGAGACGCTGGAGCAGCAGATTAGCATGTCTTGGGAGGACGAGTGGCCCGTAAGAACCTACAATGAAGCAGCCAAGTAGCACCTGAATGACTGCATCTATGGTAAAGTGACTTATGTGACAACGATACCTGAAAAAAGATGTTGTCAGTAACACACAAAGCAGTTTGTAACAGTCTGTTTTTGGGAGAAAACCCCCACAGGAAAGCATAGGATAGGACTTCTTTTTTTCTTTGAATCGGCAGCAGGAACAGCCTCTGACCGTAATCCCCCCACTCCTGTCTTCCTGGGCCGCTGAGGGAAGGAGGAAGATCTTAGAGGGAGGGGTGGGGGGAAAAAGGTGTCTGTAACATCTATCAAACTTCTCACTCTTAAACTCTTAAAATCTTAAGCTCTGATTTTAGTAGTAGTGAATTCTTAATATTCTAAGTTAGAGTCTGTTTTGCTTGTGAAATAATGAATAAACAGTTGCTTATAATCCTTATCACAAAAGTTGAGGGGTTTTTTTCCTTCTCTCGGAAATGTCGGCTGTGCATCAGAGTCAAACCATAACACAGACCTAATATT
This sequence comes from Calyptomena viridis, assembly GCA_013390005.1. Lineage (NCBI taxonomy): Eukaryota > Metazoa > Chordata > Aves > Passeriformes > Eurylaimidae > Calyptomena > Calyptomena viridis. The sequence goes on from WEIV01003338.1 coordinate 14,293, forward strand.
ACACGATGTTTTATCACAGTGTAGCCTAAAAGAGTTTAAATATAAGTTCATCTGGTATTGAGACTGCATCATATGATGACATTTTTTGTCTATACAGGATAAGAATATTTATTTATTTCTAGTTGGAAGTCATTTCTCCAAAATAACGCTAAATAAAAGGTGAAAAACTGTTTTAGATCTGATGTGTTTAATTTTCCTTTTTTTTAATGAGAAACTGACCTCTTGCACTCTCCTTCACTGTGGGATAATTAGTAGCTACTGTTACTAACAATTCCAGAAATAAATGATCTCATCAGGAGTAGAATTAACAAGCATGGTTGATCAAGCCACTACAAACATGCCTTCCTTAGAGTCAGTTTCAGCTGATGTTCACTCATTCTCAATTAGGCACTATCTTAGAGCATTTACTTACTGAGCATTTACTTACTGAATATTTACTTGCTGATCAGCAATTGCAGTTTCATGGGCTGTGGAAAAAAATCTTCAACTAAAATAGGGAAATGCATTTGTCACATTTACTAGAGGCCCTAGTGATATACATAATGGTAACTTAATAAACTGGTGACACTGTACTGAACTAGAATAACACAATTTAGCAATTTTTTCAAAGAAAAAGTAACATGGTTTGTTAACTTCTTATTTTGATTTGAAAATTTAAGCAAATCATTATTTCTATCACATTCAGTCATAGTTACTGTAAGTATAGTCTAGTAGCTTAGTATCTCAATTTCATAAATGTCCTATTAAAAATTATTCTTCCATATGATACATTGATTTCAGATTGATCAATTCATAAAGATTTACTGTTTTGGTGAGACAGCATAATACACTATTAAAACTTTGTCTGGGAAGAAGAACAAAGAGGAAATATTTGTTTGTGACTTCACGTTTTGTATCTTTATAGCATGATTTTAATCTGTTCATCATAGTACTAAAAACAAGCAGAGCATGAGACTTAAGGACCAGAGCAGCAGAATCATACCAAGCGAGCTGACTAAGCTGCCTCAGTGACTTTTAAATCACTCAGCACTGTTCACATATACTCTAGTGGTGAAAATATTTTGTTGCAATTTTGAAAGAATACACGAGAAAGTAGATCTGAGATAGAAACTATCTGATTTTACAAACACAGTGGTTTTGGCCTGATGTTATAATGTCATAAGTCTTAAAGCACTATTGGTAGTTACTATTGTATTAGAAGTCTTCATCTATCTCTTTCAGTGACTCAGAGGTAATTTCCAGAATGACTTTTCTACCTATGAGTAGAGCTAGAAAGCTTCAAGTATGATGTACTTATATCAAAATAAAACAGTGTAATACCAATCTCAAAAAAAAAAAAAAAAAAGGAAAAGATGAGAAGAAAAGTGTTACAGAAGTTTCAGAGAATTACAAGAAAGATATTCAAAAGGAGGAACAATGAACTGCTAGGTGATATAAGTAGGCTTCAAATTCTTCAGTCCAGAAACAAAACCAAAAAATCTAGAAGACATGACAGAGTTTTTACGACCAGTCTAAAGATGGTAAATATGGACCACTGTTTCCTTGCCTCTTCTGATGAAAGAACTATGTAACATCAGAAGAAACTAAAGTAACACAAAAGGAGACTGTATCTTGAACTTTTCCCTCACTAGAGCAGAAGCTTGAACTTTCAACTTTTTTCTAGGATTCTATGAGATAGTTACTCAAAAAATGTAAGCTATGGAACACCTTCTCTCTGGATGCTATCAATACTGATAACATGCTTAAGGAAAGATGGAATAAGTCTAGTAAACAAATCTATTGAAGTTTCATAAATTCTTAAAAATTGTTTTAATTCGGGAAGCTGAAAACTACTGGACAGTACTTTTCCAAGTGTACTTGGAAAAAGTACACTTTTTTTTTTGTTGTTATTTTCTAGGCATTGATTGTGTATACTCTTTGGGAAAATAAATCTTCAGATTATATAGATCTTTGATCTTAGCCACTAATATAGGTGTAGTGTGTTTGTTCTTGTTATTGCATGTTACCTTATTTAGATCTATTATTATATTGATTATTGTTATTAAAGGTCATAAATTTGTAAGAATGTCTGTATAGTCTGAGTTATTACTCTTTAGTCTCATTTTGCATGAATTCATCCTGTACTTTTACTTATATTTCTTCTGATTCTTTTTTTGTTTTGTTTCGGGGTTTTTTTCTATGTCAGCAGGTATTATTGTGCAGAATCATAGCAATCTGTCCACTTTTTTCTTCCTTTTTCCCTTTATCACTGACTATCTTTCTTCAGCATTCATTAAGTTTCCCTTCACTGGAGCTGCCTAAAATGGAAGACATCCTGTCTAAATTAGTTCTATAGCTTCTCTCCACAGACAATAGAGCCATGCAGATACTTTCACTGTATTACATGAAGGAACAAAATTTGTTTTGTTTTCTGCACAAAGCTTTCTGGTTATTTCTTTCTGCCAACTGTTTGGTTAGACTGTGACAAAACTAATGCAACATTTCTCCTCACTTTCCTTCTTGGCCTATTACAGTCCTTTCTTCAATGTGGCAACTAATATTGCATTGATGACTAGACATGTCTCTTCTTTGAATCTTGTTACTGACCTCCAGTTGCCTGAAATATGAGGTCTAATAATCTATTTGCCAGAGGGGTTTTTTTTAATGTCAAAGCACTCCCTGTAAACTAGACTATCAATAGTGACAGTGTTGCAGTGGCAGCTGTACTGCTTTTTACTTAATGGGAAACTTTTCACTCTCTGTGGTTATGGTACAGGTCAGAGCTCCCCATGTACTAGAGCCTTAGTTAAAGACTGATCCTGTACTCTAGCAGCCCCTGAAATCAACAGACCAGTGCATAAAAACCATTTAAAAAGTTAACAATCTCTTAGGTATGCATAAGGTTTTGAATTTATTATGGGAAAGAACTCTGATAATGAGATAGTTATTTGAAACTGACATGTAATGAAGTGGATCAAATATATTTTTATCAGTATATCTTATGGAAAATTAATTAAGTAATAATATAGCAGTAGAGTACTGTCTGTTACATATTAAGATTTGGCTTAAAATAATTAGCACATTATAGGAACTACTTCTGTTCCCACTGATTATGATAAAACTGCCATTAACTTACTGTCCTCGTTTAAAAGGGACAGTTGCAGTGAAATCAGATGAATTCAATATCAAATTTTCGAGACTCATTTAAGTGTAAAGATAGAAAAAAACTTTTATTAAAACAGAGAACAAAAAATATATGTTACGAACACCCCTATGTTAAAAGAAAACACCAGGTACTGGTCCCACCCTTTTGTTCAAAGAAAAACACCCTTATCAAACAATATAAAAATCTGGAAATTCAACTAATTATCTGAGGGTAAGCAGAAAAGGGAAGGAAGAAACAACAACAAAAAAAAACAAATAAAAGATAGGATAATCCTCTTGGCCAAACCAGAAGCGTGTGGTGGAGGGGAAAGGATCCGACCTGCAGCAGCTGCGCTCTCAGGAACCTCGCACGTCCAAAAGAAAGCATGGTGCCTGGGCTTCGCTGCTTTTATATCGTTTTGTCCTGGCCCAGAATTCTTCACCTCTCGCGCATGCGTGATGTCCTTGTTTCCACGCTTCTCCCACCCCTGGGGG
>WEIV01003340.1:2100-18871 GCA_013390005.1 Calyptomena viridis
CCACCTTGCCGAGTGAAAATTTGGCATTTTGGAAGGGGAAAAGGCCGGTGGTGCTGCCCGCCCCTTCCCCGCCCGCAGCGGGTTTCGATCGGCGGCTGGCGAGTGTGTGCGAGTGCCCCCAGAGCCCCCTCGCCCCGGGCTCCAACACCCAGCCCCGCTCCTCGGAGCGGCCTTGGGGGGCGGCGCGGGATGGGGAACGGGGGGACCCTCTGCAGCAGCTTCGTTCGTGGGTGCCTTTGGTCAAAGAGGGCGAAGTGGGTGACCGGTACGTGCCGCAGTCGGATGCCCGTGGAGCGGCCACGCCGCAGGGACGTGTTCCGTGCCGGGCTCCGTGTCGGGGACAAGCGCGTGCTCTGCGTGCCCGGGCGGTCTCCTGGAGCATCTCCCTCTGCCGAGGGGGAGCAATCTTTCTAGAGAAAGATTTGTGTGTGTATTAGTGCGACATCTTGAAATCTCTTTTGTTCGAATTGTTGCATGCAATGCCAACATCGGTGCTGGTTCGTCCTCTGCCCTTTTTCCTTCCTAACTCTCGTGCAGAATTAGGATATGTATTTCTCTTTAGGGAGAGCATGCTTAAGCCTGTTGGAAATGGATAATTTTATAAGCTAATGACAGTTTCTGAACAGAGAAAACTGATGTGTTTGTCAAGCTGGAGCTAAAGGTGACAAAAGAATATTGCCAGTGGGCTCCTGAACAAGGGATGACAGTGGATTTTATTGCTTCCCCTCGAGGGTGATGAACATTCACTGGAAAATACACACCCCAAGGCCCCTCAGCATGGCGATTACTTGGAATTTCTAGTGTTTCCAATTAAGTCTCTTCTGAAGATACCATCAGAGCCCTAAAATCTGTCGAAATGTCCCCTCTCTGCTTGCCAGATGCTTGCCAGGCACCACCTAGACTGGTGGCCAGGCTTCAAACACCGAGGGTTTTTTCCCTGTGTAGCTGTTCCCCATTAAGCACGGGACCAGGCAGAGCATGGGGTGGGAGTGCCATACTGACGGAAGATGCGGCATCTGCTGCTACTGCTGTCTCCAGGGGAGATACCTTATTCCACACAATCCTTTTGTATTCAGGATTTTTCTGAAAATTTTGGGTAGACCCTCCAGCCTTTAAGGGTGAGGGAAAAGGAAGAAGCAAGGACATGACCAAAGGTTTTTGCACTTACTGTATACTCATTGTCTCACACAACTTCGGATGAGGGAAAAGCTTCGTTTTGTGATCTTAGCTACTGGATTGTAGGCAGTGAGTATTTTCTTTTTGTCTGGCGGGTTTAGTTCTGCCAGAAAGCACCTACTCTGGTCTGTGTACAGAATAAACCCAAAATGTTGGGAAATTCATGGTGGCTCTGTCTATTCTTGTGTGCTTCATGTATGAAATAGCTGATTGTGTAATATAGGGAAATTTTGCCAAAAAGCAGTCATGCAGCAGTTTTTTTCTGTTGATGTAGCCCTCTAAGTATATCATATCTGGTTAAAATAAAACCAATATTAAAAGGTAAAACTGGTAAAATTGCTGTTCGTGTTGTTGCTTGAAGCAATGATTAGCTGAAATTTTTGTTTCAGCTCACCTTCTGTGCTTCTTTGCATTTGAAATACATCATCCACTGAAGCAACCTGGTGAGAAATGATTGATTTATTTCAGAAAGTGGCATATCTTTGGAGCATATCTTTTCCCTGAGATTATAGAGTATGCAATGTCCATAATTTCAGAACCATCTCTAGAGCCATCTCTAGTCCTTAAGTATTTGTATGTTTTGATCTTTCAACATTAAATCTCTGGAATAAACTGTGTTTTCCAAATGAAGCTTCTTCTGTTTGTGCTGTGTTCCACTGGCAGCTTTGCCCCATGCAGTGAACCATGAAGTCCTTCAGCAGAGCCTCCTGTGTGCATGACAGCTTCCGTCTGAACAATGCTAAATTCTTCCCTTGTGCAGCCATCCACTCATGGCCTGGTGGGATGCACTGAGGGATAGGTTGCAGAGCAGAAACAAGTCTTCCCATGGAATCTTAGGAGAGTTCTTTGAGGCTACATTTTCAGATATTTAGCTACCATTGAGCTGCTAGTTATTTGGACACCCGCCATGACAAGCTGATTTTGCACTAATTTTGACAACAAAAATCAATCTTTCTTTTCTTTCTTTTCTTTCTTTCTTTCTTTCTCTCTTTCTCTCTCTTTCTCTCTCTCCCTCTTTCTCCCTGTCCCTCTTTCTCTCTTTCTCTCCCTCTTTCTCCCTTTCTTCTCTCTTTTTTCCCCTCCATCTGCATGAAGAGGAATCTGCAGTTGTATGTACACATTTATGCACAAATCCCAGGTCTTGATTTAGGTAGGTATGTGTAAATGTAGTGTCCATGGGTCCACTGTAAATGTAATGGTTAAAATCTTCAAGTAAGTTCTTCAAGTAAGAAAACTGGATACTCTTCAAATATAATGAAGAATATAACAATCAACAATATTTAAGGCCTTACCTTCATTCATGCAAGAATAGTAAAGGCAGGCCATTTTGAAGTACCCTACAGACATGTGGAAACAGATTTATAAGTAAAGAAAAACACTTGGGAATGACTTGGGCTGCTGCTTCTATGTCAATCAGGAATGACAAGAATGAGGTAACAACTAAAGAAATCAAAGAAATTCCTGGAAGCATTAGAGACTTGAAAATAGAAACCATATGCAGCATAATATAGGTTTCATGCATTAGTAGGATATGCTTTCAAGATTAAAAAAAAAGTGCAGAGAGAAGGAGGGAAACACTTCATGCAGAATGGAATGGACTGTAAAGTCTTCTTTACAACATCGTGTATCTCACAGCTCTCTTCTTTAAAAGCATGATGCCACCTAAGCTTGTTACTTCAAGATGGAGAAATGTGGGCAGTATAAAAATGTAGCTGTTGGTTATTTGATATGAAAATTCATAGGTTTAAAATAGAAAATGATTGATAGCAATGTGATTCCTCAAACATGAAAGATTCCTGACTTGCCAGAATCTGAAAATTAAATCCTTTGACTTTCTTCAGCACACCGATAAATGTAAAGAGATACTGATTTGTAACACATGTGGAATGGTCAGATTTTGCCTGGAAGCAAGATGTGTAGTAATTCCCTCTTAAGTACAGTTAATGGAATTTAACTCTGAGGAAACAGTTTTATTAATAAAAACCTTCTGTCTTGGAATATTGGCCAGAGACTGATCTCTTTTGATGTGTTTAGTATTGTCTTCTGCAGAATAGAAATGAGGTAGCCTGTATAGTTGCCCGACTTGTTGCATATAGACTGCAAAGTGCCCACCAGTTCTGTAGTGTAGGGAAAGCCACATGCTTTTTAGTCACATGTTGCATAGTTTAGATTTCAGCCTTATAAGGGATACCACATATGGTTATGATCTGCTAATCCATGGATTTTATTTTGTGACCTTTAGGAATTTGAATGTCTTTTCAAAAGATTTTGTGTAGACTACCCTAGCAGTTTTTCAGAACAGCATGAGTTGGTACTTCATGTAAACTACATGACTGATGGCAGGAGCTTCATTTTGATTAGAGACTTACTGTCCTCACAAAGGATATGACAGTGAATGTGTAATAAGACTGGGCCTTTGCCAACTACCTTTTGCTACTTTTAAAAGTACGTTGTTGATGATTGTAGTACCACGGATGCATTGTCATGAAGAGGATGTGAATACAATGTTGAAGCATAAACTTTTACTCCACGCAAAGGGCTAGTAACTCTAATGACAAAGATTCTCAAGGATTGATTTTAATGACAGAAATCTATACCATGATGACTTTACATTACAAATGGAAGCCAATTCTGAAAAATCAGGGGGCTGCTGGGTATCTCCTGTTTCAATAGTCTTTAAATACTTAGTGGGATGTAGAGCATAACCCCTGCAGAATGACAAAGCCTGGTTATAGTTTGTGAACTTATTTTCTGCTATTACTGTTTTCCTTATGTGGTTGGTTGTTGAAGGAGGGGCTCATATTCAAAATTACATCTTGACATTATTAACTATTTTAGGATGAAGTAGAAGATGGTCATATAACAGGATGCTGTAGATGTGCATCTGCTAGACAAATTTAAGATGATTGCTGAACTGTGGAGAAGAAATGAAGCAAAGTTAGACAAAACAAAGGAGGGATCAACAATAATAGAACTGATGCAATTCTCTCTCATCCAACTAACTTAGAAACACACATACAAAAGCATTACAAATCAGGATGTAGAAAACAGTGGAAACCCATTTGCAAACACATAATCAACATGGGAGAATAACACTATGAGAATCACTTTGCTACTTCTGTTTGTCCAACATAGACCAGAGCCTGAGAGTTGCTACATCAGTTTCCTGTAATCATTTACCCTCAAGGCAATGAAACATGTCATTAGGGGAGAAAGAAAACCAAGCCAAAACCAGGCTAGATCTGGTATAAAACTAGGAGTCTGGAAAAGGATGGGGAGAAACCTGTCACCCCTAGATGAGGTGTTCAAATTATTTTGGTGTTTCCCATTCATACACAAAGTTTCCTGTATGCAAAATTGCTGTATTTTGGCCAGTGCGGGGAAGTGCATGATTGAATTCTGCTGCTAATTGTGCTGAGCTGGTGGGAGGAGGCAAATTCAGTGACATCTGGGGTGATGAAAACAGCTCTTCGAGGTTTCTTGCTGTCACCAGAAAAACTGAGGCAAATGGGGAAGATGTGCTAGCTGCTTTAACCAGCAGGTTTCCTAACAAAGTGTACTGAGATTGTGGGGCTCATTTTCCTTCAGCAGCCTTACTCAGCCCTGTGTGTAAACTCTGCACCAGTGAATGTACAGTCAATGCTGGGAATAGCTGGTGTCACTGAAGAGAGTGAAATATTCCTCTTGGCTATTGCTTTCCTTTTCAGGTCTATAGGCCTGCTGAAGCCAGGGAGACAGCAGCTCTCCAGAGCACAAAATTCAAAATCTGACCAGATTTTCCAAGCTTTTGCATTCCACACTTTTTTTTTTGAGATGTAGGAGAGTGTACTGTTGGTTTGTAACTTTTTTCACTTGGAGCTTTCACTAGGAGCATATGAGGCCTCTATAGGGTACCTGAGTGCTCAGGATAGCCCTTGAGCCTATAATTCAAATGTCTAAATTAGTGGACCAGAGCAAACATGGAAATGTGGAAACTCTTTCCTTGTTTGTAGTCCACAGATGCTCAACATAACTCCAGCAATCATAGCTAAGAGCTTCCTGACAGCTCTAGAAAGCTGCATAAAGAATGTGAAAGTTCAAGGAAAGTGACAAGCTGGCCTTGAAGACATTTTTTTCTGAAAGATCTGGTATTACTTACAGGAAAGAATTTTGCTAAGAAGGATTTATCCATTTTCTGTTCCTATATGCTCTTCTTTTTTCTCATTTCCTACCCTCAGGGATCTTCACCTTGAAGAAAACCATCCTACAGTGAAGAGGTATCAGCAGAAACCTTTTAAGCAGCTTGTAGCCATCTGACGATTTATTCAGTGCTAGTTTCCCTAGGTGATATTTAGAGGAACATTCAGCTTTCCGCATAGTGGCCCATGCTTTGCATCCAGTTGCCTTTAACAGATGACATTACCTTAATGAATAATACTTTTAGAGCCAAGCTACATAAGAGCTGCCATGTGCACTGAAATATGATAACTCACTGGAGTGCACTCTTTTCCTGTACATGCAATAGTGAGTAAAAGCTTCAACAGAGCACAAGAAAATTAATAATACAGTATTTTTTTAAAAGGACTAGAATAATTATTAGGTCACTGAAAGTGCAACTGTCATCCTCTTCTGTGGATGAGTCAGTGACTGACAGATTCATGAAGACATTATTGGTGCTGCTAGCAAGAGGAATGTGGCACTCCTTATGGTGTCTCATTCCAGACTGAACAATACACTGTATTTACAATCCACTGTGGCACAATGCATTGAAAGTGGCCTTCAGTGCTGAGGTACCTTCTGTTACCAAGGGCTCAAACTATACTGCAAATCACCTTACAGGTGTTTTTGCAAACATCTCTTGGAACAACACTGTCACCAAGGCATCATGAAGAGGAGCAAACATACCAGTCAACAAATGACGAACATAGTGGATATGCCTTGTTTGAAGCAGAGTAAATATTGTGTCTTTAAAAAATTGCAATCTTTATTCTAACTTGGAGTTGATATGTGGAGGATGGTGTGGAGGGGAAGGCTGGCTTTGCATGCTCTCCCACAGCCATTGACCCTGTGAGGAAAGAGACTGAACATCTGAGTGCCTCTCTGTCTAAAAACCAGAGAAGACAGGGAGCGAAGGAAGTTCTGTACTGACAGATTTGTGGTTCAGAAAAAAAGTTTGTCCAGGAGTTTGCTGTGAAACAGTGACAGTAAATTTACAGGCTGAGAATAGAAATATTTCTCTCAGCAGCTTTTATTTCCTTTCTACTTAAAAAACAAGTGCTTTGGCACATTTTCTCCAGGTTAAAGAAGCCATTTTAGATGCTTTTTGTTAGAAAGTGTACTCTAAAATGTTGGGATATATCATAGTTTCTCTATCCATATTTGCAAATGTGTCACACTAAAAAAAAATTGGTGTCTTCAAGCTAGTACTTTTTGATCTAGCTTTGGCTTTGTGCCCCTCCTTGCCATATTTCTGTAGATCATTTATCTGTATTTCAGTTAAATTATCATAATGGCCATAATTCCATTTCCTTCACTTACCCTTCCTAGAAGTCCATATTTTCAGCCATGAACCAGCTCAACCTATTTCAGAGAACACCTTGATAATCACACAGTAACATGCAATATGTGCCTTAGCAGATGTGCAGAACACAGTAAGATCTGTGTCATAAGCTTTTGTGCTGTCATTCATGTATAATGAGCAGAGATATGAGAACAGAACCACTTATTGTAAAACTTTAATTTTGTACTCTGTAACTAATGCTACTAGACCCCAACTGTTTGCATGCACATGGCTCCCAAATCTAGATCTTCACTAAAGTGAGATCATATCAACATGAGAACCTGGTCTTAAAGTTTCATGCAAATCCTGTAACAATATGGAAAACTTGGAGCTCTGCCAGCTGAAAGCACTCAATACTTTTAAACTCCTTATCACTTGAAGAAATATTAGTGTGATTTCTTATGTTGACTGAAAGGCAAGAGAATTCTTACTTTTTTGTATGTTTTAGTTTTAAGCAAAAGTGACTTTGACTAAATAAATAAAAAAACCCCCACAAAACCCAAGAAACCCAAACCTGTCTGTGACAGCTTGCATTGTCAGTCTTATTTTCAAGAAGAACTAGATCATGATTCCTGTAGAATATTAAATAAATTGCTGCAAGATCATAATTAGACAACATTAGTGAGCTGTAAAACCTTCTAAAACACAGTTTTAGGAGAAACGTTTGCTGTTACAATAGACAAAGCTTGTCTGTCAAGCTGTGGCTGTGCTGAGCTGCATATTGTGTAAAGGCCAGTAGCTGTCACAGTCATATTGGCCTGAGTTTCTGTCATACAGAAGTCCTTCTTTGGATCCATTCTAATTGCTTGAGATTTTAATTGTGTCTAAATAAAGCATAACATCTATAAATGATGGAGACAACAACATGATTGCTGTGCACATTCAGTATGAATGCCATCAAGATGAGGGCCTTGTTCAGATATATAGGATATATATATGCCTTTTTTCTGAAGTATGAGTTCGTAGCTACAGAGTGAAGACACAAAACAGCCTTTGGTCACTGTGAAAGGTCCCCAAGTAGGGGGCCAGGGAACAGAACAGGATTGATTTAAATCATCTGCTGTACATTGTGCTCCCAAGGAAGACCAAAAAACTTAAAGGACGCTATTTTCATTAGAATTACATCTAGTTATCTCAGTTAATTAACTCCTTACACATAGAAAACTTCGTGTTGATAGAACTAAAATAATAGATAAATATAAGATTTATTCACAGCTGATCTCCGCCCATGGGCCCTTTCAAGTTTTGAATGCTAATGTTTGTTTCAAGTACGCCAAGGTTTTGTGCTTTGTGATGAAAACCACAGTCCTCCTTGGTCCTTAACTTCCTTTCCAACACCTTTGCAGTTTGAGAGTTGGTCTGCTACCAGCTCCTCAACATTTTATAGAGTTTTTTTTCTGAGTTGCCGGTTTCTGGCCTGAATCTCTTGCCTGTCTCACACTGCTGTCTCTGAAAACCTCACCTCTGAGTAGCCTTAGGTATTGCTCCAGGGAAGGAACTCCTCTGGCCTTCTTAAAACAAATAAAATGAGATTGTCTGCAGGAGCCTTCTGGGCTGTCTTGTCAGTGGCTTTGGTGGAACTGCATCCATGGTCTGAAGCGCCAGTCGTTGGTTGCTTTGCTAATGATGTTCTTTGACTCCTTGCTCAGCAAAGGAGACCAAATAGCCAACTTAATTATTACAAATGCCCCGTTTTATCTTAATTAATATAGTCATATGATCCTGGTTCCCTAATCTAATTAGCTAGGGAGACAGTTAAATATAACTTCATATCTAGGCATATTTAGCTATTGGTGATTGAATATGCTCACTAAGACCATATTTCAAAGTTATGGAGTCATAGTCGGGAATACCTTCCAGCTGCCCTTCATCTGAAATATCAAGCAGAGAGTTCATCTTGATTAACATGGTGCAAAATTTTTTAGGTTAGTAATACACCTTGCAACTTACAGTCACGTTAAAGCTTTTCATGGAAACACTTTCTCTGTTCTGTCACTAAGGACTAACAAGTAACTGCACTGTACACAAGAAATGGGATTTCCACTGTTCAGGTAGATAAACATAACTTTAGGAGGAAAATATTTCCTCTTTGCTCTGTAACAGGTGAGAGATTGTCAGAAACCTGAGTTAAAGTAATTTGAGTAATGTATAATGAATAAATCATAGTAAAATTCTTTGTCTGTGGAATAATTTCTAATAAAGACAGTGTGTGGTAATCATAGGGAATATGTCATCAGAATAACCATAAAGAAGATTTTATTGACAAGAAAGGGAAAACGAGGATAACAGAGGTCCATTCCCTAGTTATGTTAAGTGTTTAGAGCCAGAATAGAATAAATTGTCTTTTGACTGTCCTAAAGTGGACTTCTAAGAACTTCCTTTCATATACCATGCACTGAACATTTAAAGATATTGCTTGCATGGGTCATATGCTACATAAAAGAGAGATACCGTTCAAGTGGATGCACATATAAACAATAAGAGTGATCAAACAAGATCTGTGAAAGGGAAAAGTGAACCCGTTGGTTTTGTGCAGTGTAAAGAAGAGAATTATTATTTTTAGAATGGGTAAGAAATAAGCATCAAGGGATCACTTACATGTAACTTGTTTTGCCTTGAGGCAAGAAGAGTAAATATCTAGACTTCTCTTGAGTTATCTTCTAGTTCTGTAGTTTGGGTGATCAGGCACACATGGAACCTTTCGAGTGAACCAGTTCTTGAGTGCAGAGAAATAAGTTTAGTTGAAACAAAATCCTTCCTAAGTGTACTAATTTATTGGCAGTGTGTCTGAGCACTGTTAAAACATAGATCCAAAGGTAAACCCTCTGCTAAGATGCTTTATTGACATGATATATGCTAGAAAGAAATACATAAATAAGACTTTTCTTATTTGGCAAGAGCTGGCAAGAGGCTATTTAATTTATTGATGTTGAACAGCATAGGTTGTTAAATGGAGATTTCTTACGGCACTTTCAACATCAATCCTGAAATGGGCTGTGAGATTGAGGCTATTCTTTAAATTGGGGCTGATGGGCAAGAAGGGGAATAAAGCTTACAGAAATGCTTGAGGCTTTCCAGTTCCCAAGTTTTATTTCAAGACAGTGATAGGTAGTCATGTGTGTAAGTTTGAAAATTTTACTCTGTAAGCCCAGGATGAAATTTTGTGACTGCCTCTGAGAACAGTTGTGTACTTCTGATTAATACAACACTAGGACATATTTTCTTCAGAAACACTTGCTGGATTGTTCCACAGATGAGTGGAGAACCTAACTGCGTGACAAGGGCTATACAAGTTTTCAACACAGGGTTGCTGAAACTTAATGACATAATAGCTTTGAAGGTGATATAAATTAGGCTCATTTCTAAAGAAATCCTAAGTGTATTCAGAAATGGTTTTGAATAGACTTAATGTTTAGCTGAACAAATATCTTTGTGCAGTCTATCTTTTGTGTGCAGGCGGGCAGTTGCTGTTGAAGTTCCTGGTTCAATACAAGGGGCTATCCATGCTGGGGCTACTTTGGACTATAGGTTTGAAATCAATCCATTTTTTTCTACCCGAGGGCAGCTTGAGATGTATTTAGTTTCCATATGTGTTTACTGGAAATAGTGTTGTGCTTTCAAGGATCACTTTCAGATTTTGTAGGTGTGTTTCTGTTTAGTGTAGCAGATTCTTGGCTAGTCGCCCATATCTTGGTGTCATTAGAGATGAGGGAATGCTTACCTTCGTTTAACTGCTAATTGTTAGATTATTCAGCAACGTATGGATATCAAGCCATGCACAGCAGTGTGTTGGCATTTTTCAAAGTGAATCTTTCAATGAGGGAGGCATGTTTAGGAGCAGAACTAGAGTGGTGGGCTTGGTTCCAGTTTTATTCATGTTGTTGATCAGCAACTATTTGCTTTGAATCTAATTGAGTTGCACTAATAAAGTCAGAGCTGTGAGCCACTAGAATTTTGCTGTAATTTGGATGGTTGGATAGGCAGCACTGATTGGAATTGATGCTTATATATATATATGTAGTTAAAACACTGCTTGTGTTTGCAATCATAATACAAAAGCATTTTCCAAAACATTAAATCCTAGTGTTCTGTCATCTGTTTGCATTTCTTCCTGTCTTGGATTTCTTTGAGAAACCAGTGGTAGGTTAATTTGGATAGTATCAATGTTGAAGGCAAGTTTTCTACTGCTTGAAGGGAAAGAAGTATTATCTTTTTAATTCATAGGAGGTGAGTGTTTGCAGCAGTGCAGTTTTCACATTGAGAACATAGGTCACAAAAAAAAATATGCTTTAAGTTAGGATTATTTTGCTTAGACACAAAATCCCTGGCATTAGGTTTTATTAATATTAATAAACTCATATAAAATGACACAAAGAACTGCATAATGGAATAGGTTTTTTCCAGTACATGGGCCTGCACATGAGAAACACTAGACCTAGTAATTATGGCAGTGAGGAAAGGGAGATACATTAGGTTATGCAAGCACATACTACCACACAGTAGCATATACTAGGATAGGTAAGGAGTGTGTAATAGTGTATACACAGGCAGTACCCTCTTCTCTGCACTAGATCCTGCATGGGAACTATGGAATGGGGGTGATGGATTAGGTGGTTGTGAGGATTTCACTGCTTGTCCTGTGTTTGAGTTGATACCCGGCATCAGAGCTGCCTATAGCTCTGGTTTTGGTGGTTTTGGTGGTTCATCTGATTTTGGTAAAAACTGTTCACAAGTGATCCAACCGAGCCTGTTTCATCAGCTGCCTTATGGAGCTCTGCAGTGCAAGCAAAAGGTAAGTGAGATAAAGTACTAAAAATGACCATGTTGGAACTTCATTCACAGGTTGATATATCCTAGAAAATAGCTTTTATCTCTAAGTATTATGTGCATGCTGATGTTTAAACTCAGGGTTGGTTTGAATTGTCATAGAGAAATATCTCACATGTATAAACAACATATGGCTGGCATAATTATTCTTCTTCTACAGAAACTTTTTCTACTTAACAGATAGGCTACAGAAAATAAACGTGAACTTTAAAATCAACACTCAAGTTTGTGTTTCAGGGTTAGAGTATGCTTTTGAGACTGCTATCTATAACATCCTTTCCTATGAGAACACGCTGAGAGGGGATTGTTTGAGCTGGAGAAGTAAGTCTCCAGGGAGATCTTAAAGCAGCCTTCCAGTGCCTGAAGAAGCCTACAAGAAAGATGGAGAGGAGCTCCTTACAATGGCATGTAGGGATAGGACAAGGGGGAATGGCTTCAAACTGAAAAAGGTAGATTTAGATTAGATATTAGGAAGACGTTCTTTACTGTGAGGGTGGTGAGACACTGGAAGAGGTTTCCCAGAGAGGTTGTGGATGCCACATCCCTGAAAGTGTTCAAGACCAGGCTGGGTGGGAATTTGAGCGCTGATCTAGTGGAAGGTGTCCTTGCCTATGACAGTGGGGTTGGAACTAGATGATTGTTAAGGTCTCTTCCAACTCAACCATTCTATTCTAGTAAAAACATTTCCATTTTCTACTGTAAGGTAGCTCGTCACTTAATAAAGACTATGACAGTTTTGAGGTTAAAGACCTAAAGCATGCAGTATTATGCAAAGTTTGTGGACCAGTGAATGTTAATTAAAGAAAGACATTTATAATGTGGACAGTCAGTATTCAAATCTTTGCTCCTGCTGATTCCAGCTCAGGAATTATTCTTGTCTCGTATAGAGCAAGGGAGCACTGCATTCAGCAGACTGTTATTTTGTTTTGATTGAGTCAGGCTCAGCCTCTACTGAAGGAGCTGACTACTCCATGCTATATAAACTACCAGCTGGCAGGAGCATGTCTCTGGCCCTAGCCCTCACCGTCTTTTTGAAAGCTGAGGTTCAGGTCTGAACTGGGCAGAAAAGAATTGAAACATGCTCTTTTATAGAAGAAGTGATTCTCTTTAAGCAAAGAGTGGCCATCTATGGTGTTAGAGACTTCCACCTCAAGAGTGCAGGTGTGAGAGCTGAACTGAGTCAGCAGCTCCACAGGGTGGGCTGGATGCATGCTCTTCCCTGTTTGCTTGTTTTTTTTCCCAGCTCAGTGAGCTGAATTGCTTCAGTCAAGGCTCAGCTAATGGCCAGACCAGATGGAAGGGAAGAGAAGCCAACAGTAGGTCCATCCTACTTGAAAGAGCAATCTATATGATTTGGCTTACCTGTATCACCTAAATATACCTTCATTTCAAGATTTTAAGGATTTTTAATATTATCCCTCTAAGCATGTTTTTCATCAAAACCCACATTTCTAAGATGATACATCTTACGACTAGGACATGGAAATATCACATTATGAAATTTAAAAAATAATTGCACAAACTTTTGCAAATTAAACTCAGTTGTGAAATGTCTAATAAAATGCTTTTGGTTTAAAATGTAGTAAGTGAATTACTTCAGTCCCAAAGGGCTAAATATGCCCAAAGACCACTGTATGTCTAGCAAAGGAGTTCCAGTGTGGGAAATCAGAACTGAGTAAACTTAAGCTGTGACCATTGACGACCATCTACATCTCTTATATCCACATCTATTTTGTGTAAATGAAGTCTGATTCAAATTTTAACTTTCCTTTTTGTCTTTTTTTGTCTTTTTTTATAAAGTTCAATCCCTGTACGGGCTATTCACTTAAGAGTTGGACTCAATGATCCTTGTAGGTCTCTTCCAACTCAGAATATCCTGTGAAATTTCTGTAATGGAACAGGTCACAGATGCTGCGTATGAATTTCCTGTTCCCTGTTAAAGCAAGCAATAACTCTTATGGTTTATCATGCAATCCTTTTGTTTACATCTGAGTGAAGATTGATGTGTAATACTCAGATGTGAATAAACTGGTATGACTATTAAAGGGATGCCTCTGACCATCCAACACTTCTGTGCTTTGGCATGGAATCAGAACCATTCAAGGGATATTGTGATCTTAGCACAGCAAAATAGTTGCAGAAGGCTCACTAAATTCTTTTTTTATGTTGTCTTTTGATTTGAGTAATAGAAATCGTGACTAGGTTGTTATTATTATGTTGAACTGGAAACTTGGGTTTGTACTTTTACGTGTTTCTTAATGTTTGTTGAATGCTGGCTTGAGGGAGTTGCCACAATTTTTAATCAATCAAATTTTAATTCCTAATACATATTTATGGTCTTTTCAAAGTTTGGTGTTTTGCTTTTTTTTTTGTTAATATAAGAGTCACTCGTAGTTTCCTTCAAAAGATAAAGGGTATTTTATCTTGACTGTTTCATCTATAGTTCTTGATTCTCACTGCAAAAGAGATTGTTGAGACTACAAGTTGTACTCCTTCGCAGAATGAGTAAAGCAAGCAATCAAAACATGTTGCACAAACCAAATTGCTACACCGGTGCAGGTTTAAGAAATCCTTTGTATCATAAACAGGAACTTAGCACTTTTTCTGAAATGTCTTATCCTGTGGGTAGTTCAGCATAATTTATGATTTCTCACTTAGCATACTTATGAAATGGCTATAAAAATGAGCTTCATTTTGTACAGGGTTTGTGTATTTATGTCTACCGTATCAGGCATTTGGCTGCAGGTTAATGGTTCGACTTGCTCAAGGGAGGGGAAGTTAGCACTGTTAGCTAAAACTGAGACACTTTGTCAGGACAGTAAGGTAAGTGCACTATTCTTGTATAAAGCTGTGTTTTATGAGGTGAGCCCAGCAATCATATTGTCTTTTCATACAGTAACTCATTGGATACTTCCTCCCTATTGAAACTGGAGAAGTCTTTTCTACCATGTCCTAAGGCAATACAGTAAAAAGAAAGGCCTATTGATGAGATTTTTGAGAAACCAACTGCAAGTAAATGTATTTTCTGATTTTATCTGGAAGTGGAGAATAGTTGGACCTGTCCTAATCCATTAAATCTACAGCTTTCTGCTTGTTTATATTGCAGCCATAAAAGTGAGAATCTGTCCATTGTGCATCTGGTAGCTTTAAAAGAACACCAGTGATGCAATGCCTGGGTTGGTTCTTGGTCTTGCTAGCTCAGTTAGTCCAGGAAAGCATCATCAAAGGGTAAGAAGGTTGCACGGAGACCCTCATGGTGGACACAAACGGTTTATTGATGCTCTGTTGCCATGAGGCTCCAGAGGAGGTCAGCCCCAGGGGGGTCCAGAACAGGATCTGACCCCGACTTCCTGTCTGCATGGGTTTATAATGGGGTCTGGGATTCAGGGAGGGAATCAGGGAATGGCCAATGGGAAGGGAAGGTGGGAGTGGTTTAGGGAGGGATAGGAGTGGTTTGGGTCCGTATGTGGGGAGAATGGGAGGAGTGAGGGTAGAATTAAACTGGGGAGGGGATACAGAACTACATATTAAAACATATAAACATAGAAACAGATAAATAGAACACTACAACACACCAGTTAGCTCTTTTCACAGCAGCGCCATAGCCACATTCATGAGGAAGCTCTGTGGAAGCTAATTTTATCTTTCTAAGAATTTTAACCACCTACTGTAGAATTTCACATGTATTTTACCCTATCGCTTCCACTAACATGTACACCAGGAGGTTAAACTGCTCTGTGCCCTGTATTTCTGCTTTCCAACTGAATGTTTTAGTACTACCTTCAGTATTGTTTGACCTGGAGTAAGTATCCTTCCATTTTTTCAGTTGAATAAAATGGAATAAAAATTACGTTGAAAAATTATTAGTAAATATATAAGTTTTATCTTTCATTATGAAGGTTGTTTTTTCTTATGCAGCTTTTCAGAAATGCTTGTAAAATCTAACAGTCCCCCTTAACTTCAACTTTAAAAAGCTGAATAATTATAGAATGGCAACCTGAAAGCTGACAGTAATTATGGAGATTCTGCTGCCTTATGTTTACACACTTCTACAAATGAATGACACTATAGAAACTGAATCCATCCTACAAATGTTAATGGATCCAGTATCATTCCTTCAGCATAGATAGTCAGAATGGTTTACAGCAAACCAGTGTTCCTTCTGTTAAAGGGAACAGGACATTGACCCATTTCCTTGTATTTTTTCTTGTGAGCAAAGTCACATTGAACGAAGGAGTGATGCTTGTAAAAACTGCTATGTAACTTATACTCAGATAACAAGTATATGGCTAGCATATAACCCCTGATATAAACGCTAAAAATGATCAAGAAGAACAGGCTGAAGAAAGAATTTTGTGATTTGGAGTGAAGTTGTGATCTCATGAAGCTCTCTGTCCTGACCACTCCTCGGCAGTGTCGTGTGTCTTCTTGGTGGTGAAACTTCCCAGCGTGATGTGTGAGAGGAGCTGTGCTTGAGAGCCTGCCCTCTGGCCCTGCCAGGCAAGCTGCATGACTGTGCTGCTAGATCAAAAACTGTTTCCTTCTCCTCCTGCCTGTGAATTTTATGGCACACCTACAGTGCTAGTGCTGCTGGGGTGGCTCTGTGACATGCCACTTGTTTTGAGTTAGCTCAAGGTACATCTAGAGTTGCATGGCAGCACAGAGCTCAGCAGCCTGCAGAAAAAAAAAGGTAGGAAGGAGGATCCTGGGAATTATAGGCCAGTTAGCTTGACCTCAGTATCAGGTAAGGTAGTGGAGCAAATTATATTAAATGGTATTATGCAGAATTTACAGAATGGCCGGGGTATTAGACCCAGTCCACATGGGTTTATGAAGGGTAGGTAGTGTTTGACCAACCTGATCTCCTTTTATGATCAAGTGACCCATTCGGTAGATGCAGGTAAGGCCATGGATGTTGTTTATTTAGATTTTAGAAAGGCCTTCGATACTGTTTCCCACAGTATACTGTTGGAAAAGTTGGTAGCACATGGCTTAGATAGGAGCACTCTTTGCTGGATCAGGAACTGGCTGGATGGTCGGGCCCAGAGGGTGATGGTGAACGGAGCTGCATCCAGCTGGAGGCCAGTCACCAGTGGTGTCCCCCAGGGGTCTGTTTTGGGACAAGTCTTGTTTAATATTTTTATTGGTGATATTGATGAGGGAATTGAATCTTTTATTAGTAAATTTGCAGATGACACTAAGGTGAGAGGTTGTGTTGATTTACTGGAG
>WEIV01003343.1:0-32049 GCA_013390005.1 Calyptomena viridis
ATTTCAATCATAGGCTGCCACAGTCACTGAGGTAGTGGATACTTCAGATTCTCAAAGATTGAAATATAGCCAACTAGAAGCTAGATCTCCAGTCTTTCAGAAGTTCTTAGCTTTCTGAGAAGCAATTTCACAATAGTCTTAGGCTGATCTGAGATGATCCTCTCACTAATTACAACTGATTTTTCATATGACAAAAAGCATAGTTCTGGTAAACTTTGTGGCTGTCCTGTGTACACGTAGTGACAACAAACCCTATTTTTGAGTTTTCAGCTACATTAGGTAGTATGTAGTAGTATGTACATTAGGTAGTAGCGAGCAGTATGCTATTAAGATACTGCATATTCCTAGATGAAAACTGCATTTATATGATAGTGTTAGATGGGCATTTTATGGGGAGCTTAACAAGTCATTTCAATATTGAAAATAGCAAGTGATTGCTCCAAGTCTTGTAACTGTGCCTAGGATAACATTTATTATCTGTGATTAAACCTGTGCATTGCTTTTTTTAAATGCTTAGATTTTCTATTTTTAAGATTGATGGAAACTCTTTTCCAACTAGCTAGATGGATTTCTAGCTTTAAAGTTACTTTAAAATAACAGGTTTTTTTAAAGAGAGGTATAGTCTTCTATTACACAGATGTTAAAAAATATTCCCACCACACAATTTTTTACTCAGCTTTTGTCTGGTACAAATACCTCCAATTTCTTACAGCAACGCAAGTAATAAAACAAAAAAATTAACAGTATGTGTTGCAAGATATTCCTCAGTCAATATATCTGTGAATAACTAGACAAACAGTGTCCACTGCTGGCAAATCAGATAATTGCACTGCACATTAGAGAGGTATGCTGTTGAAAGATTTCAATGAGTTAAGTCTTAACTGTCAAATATTTTGTAATTTAGGTTTGTAAGACAATGTTGCAAAATCAGGTCACTATGTTAAAAGTCGTCTTGCTATTATCACTAATAATAAATGCTATGGTGTTTGAACGAATACCAGGAATATCATCACAGTAACATGAGCAGATATTGCAATTTTTATAATTTTTAAACAATTGTAGCAAGCATTATATTATGTATGTCATGTCTTAAAAAAATAAAAAATAATAAAAAAAAAAAGTCTATGAACTTTGTCCTGATGTTCTAAATCACGTAAGTGACAAGATCGGCAAGCAGAAGTTTTTCAATGTTTGTTTTGGGTTTTTTTAGGTCAAAAGTCTGTTCCTGTGCTAATCTAAACTATATTAGCATGTCAGATACTTCTGATTAAAAAAGAAGCTAGGCATACGTGTTTTCAGAGATTTATATCTGTCATTAATTTACTCCATACAGTAAAAATAGTAGACAATGCACTGAATTTTCTTTTTGCTTGGAAAGGGAAATACAGTATGTGACTTTTTTTCAGAGAACATAAGTTGTGTCTGAACCCCAAAGGAAAGAATATGTATGAAAAGATCTCAAAGGCTTACCCTATGGATGAATGTGACATTAGCCAGAATTGTTCTATATCTACATTTTCTCCCTTCAGAGACTTACTTTCACCACTAGCAGTACCCGGAGAAATATTGTATTACCTGCCCTCTAGAACAAGAAAAGAACAGGATGTTAGCTTTTGGGGCTTTCTTTTTTCCTTGAAAATGTCTTATAAATAGAATAAAAGGGATTGAAGAACAAAAGTTATTTGAAAATAAATGGTAGAAGAATTGTAAACAAAGACAGCTGACTATCCAAAAAGTTCTTTTGCTAAATTATTTACACTGTCTATTTTAGGTCACATGGCAGAAAATAAGATCATTTTTTCTAGATCATTTGTCAGGGAGTGTCTTTCATGCTTTCTTCCTAGAAACAAAGTAGTATTGTGGGTGTATTTATGTGTGTGCACATACATATGTGCATGCAAGTGCACGGGCAGACATGCTCTACTTCTTGTCACTGGTAAAAATCACTTTTTATATTTAGGAGATTGTTGGATGTATTTTGAGGGGAATCATCCTTCTGCTTCTCAAGACAGTTATTTACGTATGTCTCTGCTTCTACTGTCTTTTCTGTTCAGCATTTCATTGTAATGGATATAGTGTTCTTTTTCTTCTGGGTGTCTGTGAGATGGTCAAAATCCAATTTCAAGATTCAGAAATATTGCACCTTTTTTTCTCGTATTACAATGTGTTCTCATATCTGTACTGAGGAAAGCAAGAAACCCATTTGTAAAGAAGTTCTAGGAGTAGGAAATCCTTGCTGGAGAGTATTCTCAAAGATGTATAGCAGCTTATATGCTCTGCCAGCTGTACTGACTCCAGAGGAAATTCACTGTAGAGACCAAATTTTCCAGAATAGTGTTCTTTTTGTTTCTGCAGAACAAAATCAAGCAGACTCACTTTACAGGGACTTTCAGTTACTTGAGAGAATAATAGCAAAGTCTGTTGCGTGTTTCAGAAGTCAGGCAAAACAGACAAGTCCTGCTGTGCCTAGATAAGTAAACGCAACAGATGTTGGCTTAAGCTGTGCATATTAATGAAGAAGCTCTCCACTCTGTTTTTAGGCCTCTAAATCTTACAGTGCTCTCTGCAGCTGTGTGGACTAGGGATGGAGGGGGGGGAGTGTGTTTGTGTTTGCTTTTTTTAAACGAAAGTCCCTGTTCTGACTTGTGTCACCAGAGCCTTGTCTGAAGTACTCTGGTGGCAGATCTGCTATTAGCTTCAGTGGGAACAAAATTAATGGCAATGTGTTTTTGTTGTTAGTTATTAAGAACCTGTCTTTAGGGGGACTATTTAATTTTTAAAGGTAAAATCAGATAGGTTACACTGCAGAAACCACAATGTATTTAATTTTGGATTTTTCCCTGGAAGTGACCTTGACTTCCTCCCCCATCTCCTCCCCCACTGTTGTTTAATTTATTTAAATTTATTATTTAACAGAGACTTGTTGGAGTTAAGTTTTGGGCCTGGGTGAGCTATTCTGGAGACTAAAGATTAATTGTGAAAAATTAATTGTGAAAAAAGAATCTCCATCCACTTTTTTCCCCCTGTTGAAGAATGAAAAGTAAGCCAATGGATTACAAAATGCAACTCTGAAGTAATTAAAGCAGGTATTTTACTTGACATAGCACAATTTGTGAGACTCATTACTACAAGATAATATGTGCAATTTAACATTAGGTAGGGAAGGAGGAAAGCAAAGTCCAAAAAGAAAAAGCAAAGCCAAGCAATCTGAGAATTAGGTAATGTCTAAACAATAAGCCAATATCTAGTGTGAAAGTACTCAGTCCTTTGAGTTACAGATGTATTCCAGGTAATATGTGAAAGAAATGTCACAGGTCAATGCACAACAACTATTGCACTCGCTAAGCCATTGGCTCTGAGCTGCTATAGGCAGCACTTCAGGGATTATGTATATTATCGGTTACATTTTGATAGTTCTCTGCAAAACCAGTCATCTAATGTAGTACTTCCTTACATGGTACATTAATTTATTCCTGCATATGCACTAATTAGATTTTAAAGGTTCTCCTTATGACTTGGATACATAAGGCCAAGTAAGTCCAAAGCCTCTGAAGAAGCTGGCTAAGATATGTGCAGTCCTTTGAACAACATATTGGAAGCTTACTTTTGTCTTATTTAAAGGGATTCACCTGACCTATTTAAACAAGTGGCTTCATAGGAACTCCTGTGTATTCGGTAAATTTTAATATGCATGGTTTTGGCTCCTTCAGTGCCTTGTGAATGTTGAAAGCTGAGTGCTTTTGATACAGAGCAGTGTGAAAGCACAGAAATCCAAAATCAATTAACTATATTACCATGTATAATAAACTGTGTTCTTAATGCTCTTCAAAGTCTAATCAATTAACACCAAATGCTCATGGTATTAAAGATTGTAAATTTCAATGCTGCACAGTGCATTGTCTTTTGAGAAGTTAACAATAACTTATAAGGAGAGTTACATACAGATTAGTATACAAGAATATGTAAAACTGACCTAATTTAAACTGTTTAAAGCTGATTACACAACCATACTAGTCTTATTATAATCATGGAATAAATTATCTGAAAAGGAATTTCTTATCTATGTTTTAATATTTTTATATTGATATAGTCATGAGAAATATGACTATTTATGTTGACATATGTTTTGCTATCTTGTCAAGTTTTTTAAAATGAAACACTTAACAACCTACAGAGTAAGCCATAGACCGTATGATCAAGTCATTAAGTTATTTCTCTTGCTCCATCTTTGTCCCCTGTAAGTACAGAAGAATCTTTCTGGAAGATTCATTTTGAGGAGGCAAGGGTATGTTGCTCAAGAAAGCTTTGCCACCTGGGAAAGAAGCATCTTTCCCAGAAACAGTCTTATGAGTTTTCTCCTCCTGCATTCCAGAGAGGCCGACTCCTTGGTACAAGAGAAGATAAGTTCCTTGCAGACATGCTTGAAGGCCTCCTCAGTTGAGGGGGCATGTGGATATAAAAAGCCCAGAGAAGAAACAGGGAGCATGTTTTTCCATGCCCAGTGCCACAATGTTCTCAGCTTTCGGAAATAAATTTTCCTAAGTCCTTCCATTGCCTGGTAGCTGGGGCTACCTGCACATAATCTTTTTTCACATCTCCCAAGAAAATTAAATCAAGAATTGAAAGTTAATACTGCTTACCAACACCCACATACGCATTGTGTGCCTTGGGAAGATATCAGTTTGCAATTGTATGAATAATCCTATTTGTAGGACTGTATCACATTGTCTTACATAATTTTGTGAGAGTGCAGGTGTCTTAGTATGCAAACTGAATTTAAACACTTTGATTATGGTCCACCAAAACTATCAGCAACATTCAAGAAATTTTTCAATCAGAACCAACAAATCTTCAGAATCCCAGTTTTAGCTGGAAAGAGCAAACTGGTAATCAGTCTGCTGTCTTATCAAATGCACCACAAGGTTGATTAAATTAATCCATTACAATTTAGAAACAAGTATTTTTTCCACTCCTGAGAGGTCTCTTCTTGGAATGATATTAAATTTTCCCAGTGGTTTATACATAGCTTTATGCATCTCTTGCAATTGTTAGGCCTAAATTGGTACTTTTAACCCTAGAGTATCCTTTCCAGTTTGATTGGAAGTATAAAGAGTAATCTTTCTTGCAACTATAGCACACAACATGTTCTAAAGAAAAAAAACAAGCAAGGTTTTCAGATATATGAAACAATCTTCAACTCTGTAGTGTCTAGAAGAACATCTAGATTCACAATACTTTACCAATTATTTCTAGAATCCAAGATAATATGATTTTACTTCATCATATTCTAGTGTATTTAACTGGACAAGCTAGTGGTATGTGCCTACTGTTGGCAAGTGCTATAAAAACTTCACTAGAGCTCATGAAACTTAAACATGTTTTGTACATTTTACATTCCTAGATTATATATGTGTGTAAGAACTTTGAGTTTTATTTGATTTATTTTGGTTCAGTTTTGATATGAAGAATGGTTTCAGGATATCTGGGAGGAGAAAATTCGAGTGGAGTGCATATATGGGAATGTACCTGTAGAAAGACATTTCTGTTTATATTGAAATTATTTAAGAAAGGAAGAAGTCTGTATTGACCAGAAAAAAAAGAAGAAGGAAAAATAGCACAGCCCATAATGTGTAAGGATGGCATTTTAAGTTTTGGAAATTTTGGAGCCTATGTACCTAGGTTAGAATAGACAGTGAATCCCATTTTTCCTAATGGAAGTCCTTACAAAAGCATTTTATGTTCATGCATGTACATAAATATTAGTGATATATATTTTAATATTGAACTTTGATGCCTGAAAATACCACTTTGTAATTTACATGTTAAATGAACTGAAATGGAATACAGTTTGTTCCCAGTAATACAGAAAAAAATAAATTTGAGGAATAATAATGCTTCTTATTATATAAGTATTATACACACTAGTATATAATAAAGCAAGTATTTTATCCACGCTTTACATATGTTAAATTTCTTACTCTAAAATTCATCCAAGCAAGCAATTTTATAGATTGAAAAATGTTTTTGTTTCAGAAAACTCCTGAAATCCATAATAAATTACCAGTTAGAAATGAACAGATGGGAGAATATAAAGTATTGAAAATCTCCTCTCACCCTCTTTGGCTTTTAGCTGTTTGTTTTCATATCCAGAGTTTTGTTAATCAGAAATAAAACCCTGTTTTCATGTAAAAAATGTCATAACTAAGATATTTTCATTTGTCCTAAATGCATAATCTAATGCAGTTACTAGTCTTTAAGGTAGCCGATATGTTCATACTTCTAAAATCCATCTGTTAGCAAAACCTTTGCTTTGACCAGAATTACACACATTTTATCATATGTTAAGACACCAGATGGCTCTCTTGAGTTTTCTTTGCAAAACCTCAAGCTGTAAACAACTGCTCTGCATTTCTGAGATGCGAGTACGAAGCTGTTGTTTTTGATCTCTGGAGTAAGAAACACATTTTCTCTTTGTCTACAGACATATCAACCATTTTCACCTTTTGTTTTTTTTTCTTTACCATCACCCCGAACATCATGTCATTGAGAAATGTCAATGTGCTTTGGCAAAGGCCCAGTATTTGAAGGAAACTACGGAAAAAGAACAATAGTAGTACATAGTATACAGCGTAGCATCACTGGGTAATATAAAGTGTTCCTTTCAGCAAAAGGAGATGTGGAACCTACATCTTTTTGGAGACAGTTTCTCATGAGAATATTAGGGCTGTATGTATGTATTCCAGTCCTAAATTCCTGTGAAAATGAAAGATAGTAGGTGGTTGGCCTTTATTTCGCTCTATTCCCTCTCATTCTTTCCTTTGTTTGGAGCTAGCAGCCAAGTCGAGCTCAGTTTGGGCTGTGCCCTGTTAGGGGGCACGAGATGTCGCTAAGCCACGCGCGGCTCGTCTCCGCTCCGCTGTCCATGGTCCTGAAGGTAGAAACAGACGGGGGCAGGGGATGGGGTCTTAAGGAAGGCGGCACTGGGTCTTGTCCACTTCTGAGAAGGAAGAAAAAGGAAAGCAGTACACAAAAATACTACAATGAAGTTTAAATGTGAAAACATAACCACCTCTCTGTCTAATGGCATTAGTTAAGGCAATTGTAACCATTGTAAAGAAATTGCTGCTTTGTAAAAATTGCCTGATAGAAAATCCAATGAGTCTTAGCTGAATCTCTTTAGAGACACTTTTAAATAGAATTAAAATGTATTATCCAGATCCGATTGTGCATGTTCTGTTCCTAGTTGGTCTAGTATTAATACAAAATCCCTGTATACTGGAGTTCCCACCATACACTTTTGCCCTCTGTATAAAAATAGCGCTTTGTAGATTAAAGGATTTAGGGAAAAAATGGTCAATATCACAGATGCTGAAGCCTTTACTGAAACAAAAACCTACTCTTACATACTAGGTTCTATATTGCAAATCACTGAATTATTCTACACCTCCAAGGCTGTTAAAACAACCAAACCAAACACAAAATCAACCAAACCAAAACCAAAACACCACCACCCCCCCTCACGAACCCATCTAATAAGAAATTAGAGTATTTCTGAAAACAGTATAAAAATAGATATTTATTACACAATAATTCCCCGTGCAAGCATCTGTCCTTCTTTATAGGATAACTGCACTTTTTTTTCCTGTGTCGCTGCTTGCTTCATTTTTCTACATTCTCTGGCTAGTTACAGCTTCAGGGAGTTTAAACATTAGGCTTGCAGAAAGCAAATCCGAAAAACTTTGAGGCCTTCAATGAAAAGGGAGAAGAGCCAAGAAAAAATGATTAAAGGAAACAAGTGAGATGTCATATTTCACGTGGTAGTTACTCTTTGCAGTGTCTTGGGAACTCCTCGGAGTATCTACTCCTTAGGTGTTCTGTGTCTAGTGAACCTGGCTGGTGTTTCCTCAAGGGTTCCAAGACATCCTATAATTTTAAATGGTGCTGGTGATCAATAAATCTACCTGCCGCGGCTTTTTGTGGGTGCACTATATAATTACTCCTGTATTTGGGTCGAAGGTCCCCTCCGCCTCGTAGATATGCTTCTTCCTCACGGCTCTAAACCCTTCCCATAGGGCAGAAACTTCTTTCCCTGCGGACTACACCCCAGTCCCGTCCGTTCCCGGATTGTGGGGCGAGGAAGGGCGGACGGGCACCCCTACCCGGCTGCCGGCGGGCTGGCCGGCAGAGGGGCTCCCGCGGGGCGGGGTGCCCTTGGCGGAACGCGGTTCCACCTCACCCGCCTGCCCTGCCCCCACTGCTTCCCCGGCCTGGGGACGGGGACAGGTGCCGGTGTCACCGCTGGGGGCGACGGGGGCGGCCAGCAGGGAGCCGGTGCCGGGGAGATGGCGAGAGGGTGCGTGAGAGGGTGTCTCGGTGTGCCGGGGCGAGCGGAGGACAACGGAGACGGCCATACGCCCCTCCGGCAGCGCACAGCGCTCTTCTCCCCAACAGGGAGGGAGCCCCTTACGAAGCCATCCGGAAACCTAACGGAGGGCAGAGGCAGCTGGCGGCGGATGCACCGCGAACCCCTCGGTTCCCACAAGAAAACCGCATCAGCAACGTCCCGTCCCTCCTCTTCTCTCCTCCTTTGCTTTATTCTTCTGTCTTTCCCTCATTCTTCCTCCACCCCCTGCACCCTCGCCGCCCCTCGCCTTGGGGAGGACAAAAAAGCTCCAGCGGTGCGTGTCTCTGTGTGCGTGCGTGTGTGTGTGTGTGTGTGTGTGTGTAGGGGAGGCTGGAGCGGGGTGGGACCGAGGAGCTGTGATTACAGCTCTCCCCGGAGAAGAAGATTGCTCTCTCCAGATGCTGATTTCTGAAGCACTTGGCAATCATCAGGCGGGAGCCGGGAAGAGGCGGCGGTAGCCGCCCTGGCCGCGGCGATGGCAGCGGCGGGCGAGCGGGANCCGCCTTCCCTGGGGATGGGTCGCCGCTGGGGCTGAGCGCCCCGCCGCCTCCCTCCTCCCTGCCCGGCGTGGGCGATCCGGCGAACAGCCATGGCAGCGGCCATCGCCAGCGGCTTGATCCGCCAGAAGCGGCAGGCGAGGGAGCAACACTGGGACCGGCCCTCGGCCAGCAGGAGGCGGAACAGCCCCAGCAAGAACCGCGGGCTCTGCAACGGCAACCTGGTGGACATCTTCTCCAAAGTCCGCATCTTCGGGCTCAAGAAGCGACGGTTGCGGCGCCAAGGTGCGTCTTTGTGGCCGAGCACGCCCGCGGGCTCCCGGGGGCGGGCGGGAGGGAGCAACCTGTGGCGAGAAACTTCCCGGGCCGGGCACCGCCCTCGCTGCTGCCAGCCGGCGGCTCCCGGCTCCCCGAGGAGCCTTGGCCGGCAAGCCCAGCCCGCTCTGGAGCTCTGTGTTGGTCACGACAGGTGTGCTACAGGCAGCAAGCTCTTGGGGGGAGGCAGCCGGCCCGAGGAGAGCTCTGCTCCCGCCTGCGTGTGTCCCTGTCTCGCCCGTGCTTCTCTTTGAAGGACAAAGAGCGCACAGAGCGGAAAGCTCTTTGGGTGTCCTGTGTCTGGGGCCGTCGTTCATCAGCCCCTTCCCTGAGCCACCCACTTGGCTTTGGCAGGTGCAGCCTGGCCGTAGTGGACGGGTCCCGCTCCGTGCTGTCCAGTGACTTCCCAGTCAACACAGCGAGAGGTGAGGCACAGCCGACAGCTGTGAGAGAGCTTCTCTACATCCCTGTGGGCACCCAGGTGCAGGTCGACCTGCCTGTTGCCCATCCCCAGCCAGGGCTGCACCATGCAGACCAACAGGTTCTGCAGGCAGTTCTTCGGGGTGGATGGCCAGTAGTCAATGGAAACAACTAAAATGGATAGTCTGGTGATTCTATCCAGTACTTTGTGTTGGAGCTCTAGAAATAAAATGAGTCAAATGATATTGCAACGACTTCTCTATTTTTCAGAATTCTGTGGTATGCAACAGCATTCTGAAATGGTGATGACTTTCTCTGTACTTGTCCTCAGGAAACAAGTAGTTTAGAACAAAAGGATTATATTGTGAAGAGTGAAAATGTTAAGTATCACTTGAAATGTGGCTAATGCCTACCAGTCAATGGTAAAGTACAAATCACCCCCTGTTACATGAGAGAATGCCACCATGTGTTGTGGTTTGGTATGTATACTACAGTTCCTCTTTAGGTTGGGTTGGCAGATAATTTTAAGAAGCATAATCAGCGAACTGTTCTGATTGATGCTTCCTGTCTCTTTTCCATGCCTCCTACTTGAAAAAGCATAAATCAACAAAATCCATGGAATTTTATTTTTACACGGCTTTCTTACAGTGAAATGATTTATTGTAACTCCAAATGCAAGCCAAGTCTTGCCATTTTTAGATTGTACAGTGATATAGGGAAGATGAGCCGGAATATGTCAGTGGTAAAATCTACGTTGGCCTTTTTTTTTTTAGCAGTTTGTGTCTGTGCTTAAACAAACTACAGTATTTGCCTTATGGTGGTGGACTTATATGTGGTACTTATTCATGAAAACAAGTTTATGGGGATTTGCTAACTTAGCAATTTTGCTTGACCACTTGTGCAGTCTTATATGGGGGAGAACTCTGTGTTTGACTATATTATCATTTGAGAGGAGACTGTTTCACAGCACTGAGATGCCAAACACTTTCTTAGGTAAGAAGGAGCTTTAAAGAGACTTATGAATTCATTCTTTTTCATTTATTTATTTTTTGTAAAGCACTTTATGACATTCTTGAATAAGAGAAGTGGATTAGAATATAACTCTGCTGTTAACCTGTACCACTGATATAGAAGATTTCAGTAAGAATAATCAAAATAAGAGCTATTCACCAGTAAAGTCTGAAGTATCAGACCCCTGAGCTTATTTTCTTCAAGAATCCTTTGTGTTGAGAGATGGTATTTATCCATTGATTTATGTTAAGGTCTCAAAATTACTGCTCATCCATAAGATTTCTTGATGAAAAAAATACTATCACACCTTTTGCTATGTATGTTCCTGATGCACAAAGTGATACATGGAGTACCTGTGGATTCAAAGTTGTGTGCCGTTTAAAAAGGAAACTGAAGAAATAATCAAGCTGAGGTCATTACTTAAAAATTTTATGCATAATAATTTAGAATGAATAATCATTTGAAACAAACAAACGAACAAACTGCATTTTATAGGGCTGATTGCTTTAAAGTACATTTTAAGTGTTACAAAATTAGAATTTATCAGAATCTACAATTTTTATGAACATTTATCAAAGTGTCCATTAGATAGCATTCAATAACATTCATCTGATAAATGAACATTTTTCAGTGTCTTTTTAGTTTTCCTAAACTGAGTTAAATGGCCAATGAATTCTTCATTGAAATCATACTGTCAAACCCATTAAAATAAATCTTTGCCAAGCAAAATCTGATGAATTTCAAAACATCTGTTGTCAGAAATGTGCTATGGGATTTTGAAAAATAAACCTAGTGTAAATGATATAGTGTCACAAGAGCATTATGAAAAACGAGCTAATTGAGATGTTACAAACCATCTGTAGCATTTCTATACAATTTAATGGAAGAATATAAGTATATGTAAAATATTTGCTATGTGGAGCTGTAAAAGCTAGATTGTGTTTTTCATGGAGTAAAAAAGTGTTTTGCTTTGTATTACATATGAAAAATAACTGCCTTCCCATCTTTGAAATAGTCAGGCAATGAAAACTACTGATGCTGCTTTTTAAATTAAAAATACACATTTACTCTTGTACATACATGTGTATGTGAATTAGGTAAACAGATATACACAATATATGTACATATACCAACATGTTAGCAAACTTTATACAATAGTCTTTATTTTTAAACTCTTCTTTGAAAGTGCCCGTCCTTGTCCAGTGGGATTTATTTGAGAAAAATGAAGTTATTGTGAATACATAAAGTGCTACAATCATGTGTATGCCCTGATGAGTTTTTTTTCTGTCATTGTGACAAATTTTCGGTTCATGATCCTTCCTTTAGGGGCATGCTAAAATATCAACAGATGTGTGCTTTGGAAGACTAATATTTAGGGAGAATAGCATTAAAAATATATCCAGGAGCTCATTTAGGGTTAATATTAATATTTGTATTTACTTATATATTTACTTTAACGATAGATGCCATGGTAGTTTTAAACATATTTTCTAAAATGTTGATTAATGAATTAAACTGGCAAAGTGTTTTCTATGTGAGATTTGTCTGATAATCTAGTGAGTGGAAGAAACCATTTTCATTTACTGGGTAGATTTGAATGATATTGTTTAGTGTTAGGATATTTCAAATTTATCTCATTTATTCTACCTGTCATCTGATGAAGAAACCACTGTCGTTAATTTCCAGATAGCCATGAAGCCAAGATCTTGTCTGATCTGATACCAGATATCAGTCAATTATAAATCATCCTCTCCTGGATTAGAGGTTGTTTAGTTATAATGGTTTATGTTACTATAATCACAAATGGGATAATTGATAGAAAAGATTTTGTTTTCATGTGAAATAACCTTAGCTGACCTGGGGAAGTGCCACTTCTCCATCTCATGCATCTACAGAATGCAGAGATTAAAACGTATGCTTGTCACTAGCACAAATTCAGACTTCTTAGCCTGTGTTTGCATCTCCATATCTAGCTGCCTGCTAATCTGAAAAATCTTCATTTGGTTAATTAGGTCCCTTGAGAATATTCTACTGGAAAATACTCAACATTTAAATGCATTAATGTGGGATTTTTACTGTTTCTGTGTGCTAATACCACATTAAGACTTCTAAATTTATACATAGAGTGTATGAATTTTGGAATGACTTGGCCTCTGATTTTGTACGTTAATATTTATGAGAAAGAAAGACCTTAGGAACGTGTTCAGAAAATGCACTGATTAGATTTTACTGCATCTACAAAGGTAATTTAATTCTCCAAAGAAAGCATTTTTTTGAAAATTCCTCAGTAATTTTTGGAAAATTCCTCATTAGCAGTAGATCAGCTAATGTTCTTTGGCAGATGTGGGAGTGGCCCATAATCTCAGATATAAGAGAATTCCCAATACACATGGTGCTCTAAGTAGTTTCTAGTTCTACTTGTAGAATGAAATGTAACTCAAATGGAGATCTGTGGATGTGAGTGTACATGACTTGTTTCCCAAAACTTAAGAAAACACATCAAATCCCCACCAGTTAGCTCCAGCTGGATGATCTGGCTTGTTCAAAGCTTCAGCAGACCAAAACCTGTAGCTGTACTTTCCCGTGTGACTGTCCTCAGAATTAATTCTTCTTGGCAGTTCACTAAAGCCCACTGCTCCTGCATTGTCTATGTGCAAGATTGTCTATTTCTCAGGTTGTCGAACCTGATGTTGCTTCTTTTTCACTTCTTTTCTTCAAATGAAATTGATTAACCCACAATCCTTTTCTGACTATAAACACAGTCTTAACAGTCTATATACAAGAAATAATTTTTTTTTCCTTCATTTCTGTTAACCTGTTCAAAGGACTGCACGATCATCACAAACTGGAACTGTGTATCTCATATAAAACGGTCCAAGAATATTTAAAAAATATTTTTGAAACATAATTTCTTAGACTTGGTGTCAAACTTTCTTTCCCATGCATTGAGTATTTCACATACATCCTGTGCTTGCTAAAGGAAGCTTTTAAAAGAAATGTAGTAATGGCTAGAATATAATTCTTATTCTAAACTGGTTTAGTGGCTCTAAAAGTGATAAATGAGTTGGTTTTGAGAGCAAATGAGGAAAAATAGCTTCAAAATGGTAACATAATTTTAGGGACTATTGATTTTAGAAATATCTCTAACAGAGGTGATAGAATAGTGGGTATCTAATGTACAGGTAGTACCAGTACAGTACCAGTACCAGTACGGGTAGTACCAGAATTTCAGAATATCCCCTATTTAATATAAAGTGAGTAGGAAACCTTAACTAACGTATATCTTAAAATGTTCTGCTTAAAGTAATCAGATAGCATCTGAAAGCAGTAAGTATTTTAACTTACATTTTCTAAATATTCTAAGTTTGGTGCTAATTACAAGATTTTTAAAAAAATTTCTCAAAAGCTGCACATCTATTCTGTCTTGAATTTCTTGCTTGTTTTGTCTAAAGTTCTGTGTTGTTTGGGGTTTTTTTGTCAATTCTTTCTTCTTGATAGTCATTGCTTTACATTTATTTACCTCAGAAAGTTTTTGTATCTGCAGGATATGTGAAATTGAAGGAACCAAATTTCACTTTCCCTATATACAAATGTTGCTTTTCAACATTTTCAACTTAGTAATTAGAGATTAACTCTTCACTCCTGAGTGATCTGTAAGTTCAGGCAGTTTCTGTCGACATATAGTCTTTTTTTTTTTTTTTTGTATTGTAGAACTAAATTATCTAATTAGTAGAGGTAATAATGGATATTGCAGTACAGGTGGTTTCTGATTCATGGTGATGTAGTTACAGGTGAGGTCAGGGTTCTATACTGTACTTAAAGAGAGAATTCTGTCTTTATAATCTATTAGTGGATGGATTTTTTTGTTGTTTCAGGCTCTAATTTGAATTAAATGAAAATCAGAGCTTAAAACTTGTTTTGAATGATGCGTTTTCAAGTCAATAGTTTATATACAGAAGTGATTAATTTTAACATAGAACTAACACTCCAAACACTCAAAATGTTCATTACAGAAAACTTTTCTGTTGCAGCTTTTTGATTTAGACTCTAAGCATAGTTTTCAATATATACAGTTGTGGATCCCCATTTTTCATAATGAGTGAAGAGAAGTCTGTCTTGTTTGGTCATCTGTCAGCTCCTTTTTACCTTAGGCAAATATTAGAGTTAATGATAGACAGGAACATATACTTCATGGGCAGGAAAAGTTCTGAAACCCTTGGAAACTGGTGCATTTTTGTTTTTAAGTGTTATTATTATTAACTCGGATATTATGTTCTGCCATACACTGAGTGGTGTGAAAATAGAAAGGATATATGATACTACATTCCATAGTAGAAAAGAATTAGGGAATCAGTAAAGCCCTGAATTTTTTTTATTATGATTAAAAATCGGCATCCTGCTTCCACTACATTGTGGACAATAACAATGGACAGTGGACAATAACATTTCCGTCCATTAGGGGTTTGGTTTTTCATTTCAGTTATAGAAATAAAATAAACTGCTGAGATCAAATGTCAATATTCCGATTTATTTTCCCATGGGTCTGAACATGAGGGAACATATGCTTTCCTCAGGCCAAGGAAGAAATTAGCTACTTTTAATGCAAGGATTTAGTAATATGTATTTTCATCAAGTTAGAGATAGGCAGGAGTAGAGTCCAGGACTCTCAACTTCTGATTCTGTGTTATAAATTAAAGATGATCTCAGCAATAGGTGACATTACTTGAATTTATGCTTCTGTAAATAAATAAATAACCAAAGAATATGGAGATTTTTTGTATTTCAAAGGAAAGCGAGTATAAGATTGGAATAAGTAAATGGTAAAAGCTGCATATAAAATTTAAATAGATGGACTGTGTTGAAAAAAAATACAGAAACTTTGTTCCCTCAAGGTTTTCAGGATCTCAGGCTGTTATGGTTGCCATTTTGTAAAGTGGTGGGTAGAAGCTAATAAACATGATATTGGTTTTTATAAGTAAGATTTTTATGAATCAACTTAGAGAAAGTTGTCTGAAATAGGGATGTGAAGAATATCCTTTTTCTAGGATATAAAGTATAATCCCTAGGATAAAACTAAATTAAACTATTTAATTGCATCTCTGGTCTTGATTCTAATCCCTTGCCCAGGTGTAGAACTTGTGAAAGGCATTGGAGTTACTGTGCTATAAAACTTCTGTAAATTGAACCAAGATTGGACAGCTGATTGGCAGTATTCAGCATAAATAAATGATGGAACTCAGCATTTGTTCAAAATATTAAATCAGACATTTTGTTCCATGTAGGAATAATTCAGCTTCATGAAACACAGGCACGCAACCTGTTCTCTCTGTAGAAGTTAATTTAAAAAACTGTAAAAATAAGAAGTCCTTCATAATTAACTATCATTTCCATTGCAAAGCCTGCCCTTCCTGCTTTATTTTGCAAACTCCAAGATGTATCCAAGATACTAAGTGTAGCTGCTGCTACTCCTCCTTTAGTACTGTGAATCCTGGCTCCAGGAAGCATCTAGTTTTGGTTGCTAGGTTATTTCCAGTGTTTTTTTAAAAAACGCAAATGAAAGAGAGAAAGGGGAGGGAGGGAAGGAGGGATGGAGGAAGGAAATAAATTTTTTTTAAATTAGTTGGCATTTTTTAATGTTACCTTGTACAGATAAACATGAGTGGAATTCCATGTCCTAATGAAAAAGGACTTTTTGAGCCTCAAGGCATTTTTTTTACTGAATTTCAAAGTCACTGAGAACACAGCAGATATATCAGGCTTAAGAAAAGGTCAGCAGGTTTCTTTGCAGTGAAGATTCCTGTGGAACTATGTCTATTCTAGAGGTGGGAGCTGGTACCAGGGATCTCCCTTAATGGAATAATGCATTATTGCATATTTCTAGTTTGATTTTGGTGAGAATTTGCACTCCCTGAGTGTTAGAGAAAGACTCCTTTACTTACCATTTAAAACTAGAGCAATGGGGGATGGGGGGTGTGTTTAGCAAATTTACTATGCTTTTATTGTAGTATTTGCTGTAGTGTGAAGGAGGGATGTCTTTGAAAGACAAATATCAACTTCAGACTTCTGTGATCATAAGTACTAAATTTATGGTTTATATATACCTACTTATGTAAAAACATTACATATATACGTATATTACATCTATAATGCTGAGACTATGCTAGTGCCCTTTTTTTAAAAGTATGTTCTATAATGAAATCTATTTCAGTATGATTCTTGTATTATCTTTCCAAATCTGCAGCAGAGTTTTTCATACAGCGGCAGATTGATTTCTTGTGATTAGAACACATAATAAACATAAAGTTTATTGTTAATTAATAAAGAACAGTATGTTTCCTAGAATATTAAAAAAATAGGTATTTACATTAGTTTTTGTGTTAAACCTTGATTATTATTTCTTCCTTTTGTCTTTAGGAACAATCTTATAACAAATTGGTGTGTTCATAAATGTGGCGAAGTAAGATTTTTTTCCAATCACTTTCCATTGCAACCTGAACTCTGTAGTTCATGGATTATAGTTTGTAACTGTTCCAAAATCTTGCAGCATTTACTGAGCATTCAGTTGTTCACACACTTACTTCTGTGAATATTACAGCTTAAGCAGATACCCCTCTCATTTTTATCTATGCAGTTTATGTATAACTGAGACTTGAATTCTTCTACCTTAATTAGTGGTTTATATCTCTTTGTAAGAAATTCTGATGAGTTGAAAGATTTCACTATAATCTGTATACCAGTGACTATTGAATAAATGAACTCTTGAACTTCATTGCTCTATTTTCTCTTTTTATTTTTCTTGCTGTGCAATCAGAACAGTTCCATCTTTGTAATCAGAACAAAGAACATGAAATGTGTAATATTTTGTTCCAAACAGCATTTTAAACTGTGTTATTTAAGCCAACAAAAATAAGATTCCATCAACTATTGAATCTCTTTCTGTGAAACTGGAAAGAAACTTGCATGGTAGGAAGGGCTTTGCTATGCTTTTCGGAATTTAGCAGGTTTCCCTTGTGTCCACTGTCTCTTACCAGAGGTCTGGTCAGGCTTGTACCAGAGTTACAGTTATGGCATCAGTTATGATGCCCTCAAGCAAGTAGAGGTATGATTACAAGATGAAGACCTAAGTGTGGTTGTCTATCCCTGTTCTTGTGTAAGGACACATTATAAATTAATAATGGACTCCTCCCACTAGTAGTTCCTATTCATCATCTTATCAAATATCTGGGACCATGACTGTGCCAAGAAGTAAGAATAATTATAAAATAGCTCAGTATACTTTAGAATTTTTTAATAGAAAACTATTCCTGAAAATTGGAGAGATTGATCCCTGATGATATAGGTAATCTGAAGAAAAGAAAACCTGTTTTGCTTCTAGCAAGTGTTATTGAACTTTGTGTATGTTTTATGGATTTGAAAAATTATATGTTCCTAAAGTACTCATTAGAAAATTATTGATAGTGAACAATATACATCATCATCATCAGTTCTCACTACCAAGCAAGCAATTTTTCATCCAAATACCTTTATTTGAGTAATCAAGTTTAGTATTTATCACAAACTCCAAATAGAGTCTGGTGAACATACCACTTATACCTTTTTCACAAAAATTAAAAAATGAAGACTGCTCTTAACTTCCCTATTAGCATAGATTTGTCTTGCTTAAAATAAAAGTCTGGATTCTGAGAACCTTTTATTTTTACTTATCTAATGTTTTTCCCTATGAAGATGGTTTTGTGCAGAAATTAGTGTATGGCTGAACTATTCCAGGCATTAGATTGATTAACCCTACTTCGTTATTGCTTCCAGTTATATTTTAGTTTCTCAACAAAGTAGAAATAGCTGTCACTCTAGTTTCTTTGTCCACAGACTTTTGCTAAAACAAATGAGAAATTTGCTTCCACAGAGCCTCAGTAATGATTTTTTAAGCAATATTTAAGGAAAAGGAGACAAGACTTTTTTAATTCCAGCTCTAAAGGTCAGATGTTCCCAGATTGGCAATTTGGGTACAACTAAGAAATACAGCATTTTAGCACTCCTGTAGGTGTAAAGTTGTTCCATTAATTCTGTTTTCTAAGTAGTTTATATGTGCTAAACCACTTCAATGTTGTGATGCTAGTATGCTAGGACCAGACCTTTTGATGTAATGCACATGATTTTGGGAATCTTTGTAAAATTTATACGTACTGTTCTGTATAAAAAATGTTCTGTTGTAATTTCTATGTAAAAAAAGAAAAAAAAGGAATGTAAATAAATGAAAATTAGTGGATGGCTCAAATTTATATAAATTATGACACTTAAAAAACACTGAATGTTACTAGTAAGCAGCCATCTCTCTTTGGAAACAATGAGTAGAGATGATTTACCCAAATCCACAGAAAGAAAAAATAGGCTATTTCCATTAGCCATACTCTCTAGTTCTCTGCTTATAGATAGGTATATCAGCACTTGTGGACTTTTTTTGTCTCAAAAGTATGTTTCTGTTAACAAGAGAGAAACAGACTCATCAGATTTTCCATAAAGTTAAAAGCTACTGAAATTAGCATGAGTTAAGCCTGAACAAACTTGCTGTATTTAAACTAAAGTATGAATAGTCATTTGTATCTCATTGTTGTGATGACAAAGTGTCTAGATTAAGCTGATAGCCATCTCAGGGCCATTTGTCATAATCAGTGTAATTCAATCAATCATCACCCTTTTTACCAGTGGTTTATGTTGCAAAGGTAATAGTTGAAATGGAGTGTTGCCATAAGCGAACATTTCTGTTGAGTTACTGGGAGAGGTTTCTAGGTCATTGGATGTCAGTGGGCAGGTCATATTCAGTTTGTTTTGGATAAACAGTCAGCAATTCGGGATCTGATTTACCAAAACTTCCAACTTTCAGAGTTCAAATAATAGCAGCTAAAAATGGCTTAAGAAGCCTGAGTGGCCAAAGTATGAGGGAAGCTCATCTTAAAAAATGTTTATGCTTAGAGGTTCTTAACTATAATTTTGTCAGCTTGTTACCAACTTCACACAGTATTGTTATTTTTGTTTTCACAGTTGGCATTTGTTTTAAATATAGAGAGGTATGTAAGGAAGATCAGCTTGTTTTCTACTCTTTGCTAACAAGTGTTTAGGTATAAGTAGTGTAAGGGTTGAGTAGTTGTGAGGAATACATTGGTGGTAAATTGCTGATTATATTTTTACAAAGGCATTCACTACAAATTTTGTCTAAACTTTCAGAAATTTCAATGTTAAGATGTGGAAAGGATAAGTTGAATGCACCTGAGCAACCTAATTAATTTTAGTACTTCTAGGTTAAATAGAGTTGTAAAGACAATGTAGTGTTTCTGGTTTTTGATTATTTTTGTCCTGGTATTAGTATCCATCCAGGACATAATAGGAGTTGTTTGAAGCAGTATCTTTAGATTTACTGTACTTTGAATGTAACTAATATGATTAACTTCAGAACTTTAGTTCCTAATTAGAGTAGAGAAGCCAGCCACATTTGGAGCCTGAAGCAGCAAAAAGTTTTTTCTTCTTTTTAAGTATTTTTGTTGCCATCAGTTGGATTAAGGATGACCCAAACTACAGCAAACAAGAATGGATGTAGAAATAATCTTTAACTACTTGCTACCTATTTTTACTCTAAT
The DNA here is from genome assembly GCA_013390005.1 of Calyptomena viridis. Classification (NCBI taxonomy): domain Eukaryota; kingdom Metazoa; phylum Chordata; class Aves; order Passeriformes; family Eurylaimidae; genus Calyptomena; species Calyptomena viridis. The sequence continues at coordinate 20,280 of WEIV01003343.1, forward strand.
TACTCTATTTAGATTTTAATTGTGTGATAGTTTATAGGTATAATGGTGTTTGTTACAATTGATTTCCAGATAGATGTGTGTGGTTACATAGGAACAATTTGGGTCTCTGCTGTTTATTTTCCAGAGCTGTTCAGATGTGACACCAGAGGACTAATGGCGCAACTCACATCCTGAGTCCAATAGATTGTGGCATACTGAGTTCTTTTTTAGGGATATGTCATAGTTGTGTAGGAGGTGAAAAAATGTTTCTTCACTTCTGCTATAGTATCATCAATGTCTTGCACAGTGGCTTTAATATGTTGACAGCTCAGTGAGTTCTGAGCACCTCCATTTGGTTATTGGGCTGAATTTTTATCCCTGTGAAGTCTTTTTCCTTTTTTTTGGTAGGTAACGTGAAAATTACAGTTTTGGACTCTACTGTCTACTGCCATGGAAACAAAAGTGTCTTTAGTGGACAACTACTGAAATACCAGTATTATCACTTTTGTATCCCTTGTATCCCTTGTTGAGAATATTTTCATGATGAATTGGACCTTGGTTTTTCTGTACACTGGATGCACTTGGGTTTTCTACATTTTGAGTGTGTGGCTAGTTACAATTATTCTTCTCTCTTTGTAAGGAGGCATTGGATCAGAATTTTGTAAACAATTGTGAGGCTGTTCGTTGGTAAGCTAATTTTGAATAGTGTTAGGTCATCTGTTTATGTACTTGTATCTAAGCCCCTATTTCAGGGGAAGATGAGAAAATTGAATAGATTTTCTTAATTGGGGTCATTCAGACTCTGTATTTGGAGCAAGATAAACATTTTCCTATTTGTGTTTCTGCAGAGGAAGGAGAAATATGAGTTTCTATAGCTCTGAGAGCCCTTTTCCACCACCTTTGCCTTTAAACTTTAGCAGAAAAGCTTTTGAAAGGGAACAGGATTGTTTTCCAACTATCTCAACATGCAGTTGCACAGTCCTGCTGTTTGGAATCAGGGATTTATGCTGCCATCCTTCTTCATTGCGAATATAAGACTGCAATAAGGGCAGCCATGAGGATGTTGCTCAGTCATTATAGTAAGAACAATCAGCACTGGATCTCACCTCTTGTTCCAATGGGAGCAGTGAAACAGATAGTTTCACTATCATGGTGCTTACATGCCACTTGGATAACTATTTGTCTGAAAATTAAATTAGGAAAAAAACAGAGGAAGGGAAAAAGAAATTCTTTTGACTATCCTATCAACAGAATGCAGCTGTAGATACATAACACATGTAGATCAGTTATGATATTAACTGCTAGGGTTGCTCTGGGTATTTATGTTACTGCCGTGGCAAGTAGGTAAGGTGGTAATGTTGCTTCCATGAGCACTGGGACTCTAGAGGAGAAGAATATGACTCTCTAATTTAGACAAGGCCACAGTTATCCATATCCATGCTGTGAGAAAGCTTAGACCACTAGAAGGCATGATGCCTTAGGTCTGCACTTTGAGACTGCTAAAAACCCAAAAATAGAGCAGTAGCATTTCATAGTCTGCTCTCTAAGCAGCTCATAACAGAAGGACATAGTAGTGCATTGGAAACTGCTCTGGCTGCTTAAAAGCTTCAGTTTGAAAATCAGAGTAGTAGTAATACCAACAACTTATTAAACAAAGCTGTTCAGAAAATGACTGTACTGTCGTGTGGGAAAACAAACCAACATTTAAGTTTGTGGAGTTATTCACTGTGAAACATGCTGTATTTTCTATTTTGTCAGAACAGCATTTCCAGTCAAAACCTGTTTTGACAGACACATCCTGGGTTACCATATTGGTAAGACACCTGATTACTCAAGTAGGGGGATTGAATGGAGGGGAAATTCAAACAAATGAATTATACATACCTTGTGACATCTAAGCAACTATGGTGGGTATACCAGACTTATTCAGAGAGTACTATTACATGAATTATTCAGGCTTTAACTTTATTTCATTGGTTCTGTAATGCCTCATATCTGCCATGATCCTGCAGTTTCATGCATTAAGACACAACCAAGGGGAGTAACAGTTTGTGACAACCGGCTATCTGACAGCAATTATGTTATTTCAGTCAGTGAAGTAAAGCTGACTTCAAAATCACGCTGTACTATGCATGAACTTTAGGCCTATTCCTATATCCCCAGTGCATTTCACTGACCTTATTTTTCTTAAAGCTTTCTACCACTAAAATAGGCAGATAGTTGGAATTAGTTTGTACTCTCTAAAGGGAAAATAAAATGTAGCCGGTTGGTTCTGGGTCTGCAAATTTGGATTTGGGACCTGCTCATCACAACCAACTTTTGTACAGGTTTTGGTAAACAAAATCAGAGATTTTGATTCCATTTCACTAATTTCAGTATGTGTGGAAGTTAAATAAATCTCTCAAGACTGAGTATTTTATTTTAGCCAATTAAGCTGCAGAACTTGCTCCTCATTTTGAGTTCTCCATTGGAACTAGCAAGCAAGACTGTGAGACCAGACAATAAGCCCATGAGATATATGTAGCCTATAGTAGACATATGAAATAAAAATGCATCTGCCTTTATTTTCTTGTCCACTGTGAATATAATGAAAGAAGTCTGTGGATTCATTATACTGCTCTGGCTTATTACAAGTAAATGCTGGAAGGTTTCATTTGAATGGAAACTTTAAAAAAAAACCAGCAAAACCCTCCAAAAAGCTGCCCAACAAAAACCACAATAAGGATTGAGCTATTATTTCTCATAAAGAGTCTGAATTGATTTAAAATATAACTAAAATGCTTGTGTTGGTGGAAGTTTTACTTGGTGCCTACTAGAATGAGTCATGTTTGGCATCCAGTTGGGTTTTGGCCAAAGGCATTGGTCTTATAGATATCATTCTTAGAGGAGCTGCTCTATCAAATCTAAGCAAACCTGACAGACTTCAGATATGGAAGCACAGCAATGTATTAGGTTTAGCATCAAGAGCTGTGTAGGTTAGAAAGTTCCAGTTATCGTTCTAAGGAAGCAAAGTTAAGGGGGGTACTTGGTTTAGCAGACTGAGTTAAGAGTATGTTTTAAGAAACTGGCTTCATTTGTCTAGGCCTTACTGAACAGCTGAACGTAAGCTTTGTAAGGGTTTGTGCTTTCCCATGATGACAAATGAGTGATGACAGTGGTAAGTCACCTGGGATAGAGAGGGTGGAAGGTGCATACATGTGTGTGTGCACTGATTTTGAGATTACTATTGTAGCATTATTATTGTAGCATTATTACTATTGTAACAGTAATGAAACCGTGCCTTAATGAATAAGAGATCTGGGTAATTTATTTTGTGACTTATTCAATTGACCTGTTGTGCTCTGTTCAGTTGCATTTTGCTTTTTTTAAAAAACATGATAAATGAAGCAGTTCCTTAGGACTGTGTATCATCATCACAGAAAGGAGAAAAAACTAACCAAATATTTGATGGTGAGCAAGTAAAGTGAAAGTATCACATGTGATCCTTCTTCCTAGGCAGATGAAATAATTTTTTTTTTTCCTGACCTTCTGGTAGAGGCTGTTAGACTGATGTTTTGATTTTACCTTAAACTGGTCTCCTGGTCTGTCAGGTTTGGACAAACTTCTATCAAAACAGGATAGTTGTGTTAAAATTTCTGCTGGAAAAGTGCCTTAAGACTGAAGGGGGTTTTTTTTCCCTTAAATCCCAGGATATAAAAGCAGTTCTGTGACTTGAGCATTTTCCTACCATGTGGACATTTCAAGTCTTGAGTTCCTATTTGCTTTGATGCAGACAAAAAGCTTTTAACCTGAATCTGCATTGATTGCCAGGCTGCTAGTTTTTCCTCTGTGAGTAACCCTGGTAAAGTTTTTCCATTCTTTTTAAGTTTTCTTGAAGAAACATTTGTTCTGGGCTTTGTCCTGAAAATGCATTTCTCAATTGGAACATTATTTTCTACTTAGCTCTGTCTGGAAAGCTTTTTTGAAATATATGATCATAGTCAGATAGGAGGTGACCGATGTTTATTACCAATTCCAGGACATTATCAGAGAGAGTTTAGTGGTGTGGAGTGGTGGTAATTGTAGGATAGTTGTGGAGCTGGAGATTCATTCTTGGTTGATGAGGTGAAAAGACGTTTACTGCAGAGCACAGGAGAATCTGTATCTCATCACATGTTTTTGAATATTCACTAGGCAGATCATCAAAGCAAAAAAAGAATCACATCGATATCTTAGAAGCATTTTTCTGTTAAAAAAAGTCATAAGCTTGAGGTTGGCTTTATCCATTTTCCCACATCCACATGCTGATTTTAGATACCAACTGACTGGTTTAATACTTGTGGCACCTGTACACTATTGTTACCTGTACACTTTGATTTGGAGCTATACCTTTATGCAATATGCTTTTTGTTGTTGAAGGATCTCATAAAATTTAAGGTACTAATTTCTTTGGAGAGAAACAGAGTTACTGAGCACAATTTCTTGTTGTCCCTAGTAGGAAATATTTCTTGTTATGTCCAGTTTTGAAAAAGTTTCATTGCAATCATCTGTTACATCATTGATTGGTTGTTGTGGTCATTTACCATTGAATCAGAATGTTTTTTCTGGGGTATTTTTATTCCATTGAAGTTCCAGGGAAAACAGTATGTTTTCCAACCACTGAATAGGTGGCCATGGAGATAATCCAGAACCTTGGGATGAGATACACCCGATTGAATGAAAATTCTTAATGTGCAGATACTCAAACTTGGGAAATTTATAGGTTCATGTTTTGACTGAAATGCAATTAAGAAAAACTCTTTATTTATAGGCATTAATTCATGACATCCTGAAACAGATGGGTCCACCAGCTGTGAAGGGAGCCAAGGAGAACTGCATCAGATATATGCTTGAGAGGTCTTAATGACTCTAGTCATAGACTCTACTCTAGAAGTAGGTTGCATGGCAGGCCTGAGCAGAGCTCAGACCCACAGTAGTACTGTGGATCCCAAAACAAAGCTATCTGCCTCCTAGTTTCCAGTGCCTGGACAGGCAACAGGCTGCCTGGCAGAGCTGTGAGCCTGAACCTTCGTGAGCCTTGGATTATAGTGCAGCCTGCTGGGGGATGTACCACCACACCCTTGCATTGCTGTGGCAGCTAAGCTTCCCAGAGCTTCTCACTCTCATCAGAGCTGAGAAGAAAACTGGAATCTTCTCTCACAGTCAGATTTCTGAAGAGGAAAGAGTGTTCTAGGGTTCAATAAGTATATTCTGAACTCTAAAATTTCCTACTATTTACCTGCTGTTTTCCCCCTTCCATTTTATTGATCCAAAACATTCTGATTATCTTGATTATAGCTATCATCACTAACATTTACTGTCTTGTATCAGGCTGGAGTATAGAAATTTCTGTGAAAGAAACCTGAAGTATTTAGTAATGCTGGTGTCCCAACAATATGTAAAGTATTTGCCATAGTAATTTCTGGTTTACTCAGCTTTAAATTTAGGTTGCCCGGAGAAGTTGTGGATGCCCCATCCCTGGAAGTATTCAAGGCCAGGTTGGACAGGGCTTTGAGTAACCTAGTCTAGTGGAAGGTGTCCCTGCCCATGGCAGGGAGGTTGAAACCTGATGATCTTTAAAGATCCTTTCTAACCAAGCCATTCTATGATCCTATGAAATGTCTCAGTACTTTAAGAAAAGCCTTAGAACTATTTACAGTTTACAAACACTACCATTAAAATCTTTGTGACTTTTCAAAGGGTGTAATTCTACTGGGAAATTATTAATTCTGAACAATAGATATGCAGTAGTTAACATGAACTGACCAAAATATAATTTTTAAAATCAGATTATTTTATTTGCAATTGTTTGGAAACTGTTGACAAGAGTTTCTTTTTTTTTTTCCCCCTTCCAGTTGGATTCATCAGTAGATGACATTCTGCTACACAGATAGGAGGCTTCTAATAAGTGATGTCTATTTGCACTGACATCTTTTTATTTTATTAACGGTGGCAAGCCTTTTCCCCTTCACTGCTCCCACTTTAAATTCCGCTCTTAAAATCCTTCTATTTGCCTCAGCATTGGGGTGAATACCATTTTGCAGAAACAAATATACTCAATTAATTTATAACTCAGAGCCTCTGATATGCTTGCAAATAGCTCTTTCTTCTATCCGGTTATTAATTTTGTCAACTCCAGTCATATTAAGTCCTTTCATATGGCCTGGCAGGGGAATCTATATGTCATGGTTTGACTCTGGCTAAAAGCCAAGAACCAACACATAGATCTAAAATTTCTCAGAGAAGGGAAAAAAACCCCTCGACTTTTGTGATAAGGATTACAAGCAACTGTTTATTAACTAATTCACACAAGCAAAACAGGCTCTAACTTAGAATGTTAAGAATTTACTACTACTACAACTACTACTAAAATCAGAGCTTAAGAGTTTAAGGGTGAGCAGTTTAATAGTTGTTACAGACACCTTTCTCCCCCCACCCCTCCCTTTTAAGATCCTTCACCTTCCCCCAACAGCTCGGGAAGGCAGGTGTGGGGGGGCGTTTACAGTCAGAGGTTTTCTTTGCTGCTGTTCAGAAGAGTGAGAGAGTCCCACCCNTCCGCTCAGCTTTTTTTTTTTCTCTACTCCTTCTTAAATATGTTATCACAGAGGCGTTGTTGCCTGACCTTGGCTAGCTTAGAGCAGAGAAAAACTCTAGCAGCTTCTTAAAGAAGCCTCTCTCCTAGCCCCCCCCAGCTAATAAAAAACTCTGGCTACTTAAAACCACAACACTATATCCAGGACTAGGTTGCAGAAAATCACACTTTTAGTGCTGCTTTCGACAAACCATCTATCCTCTTAGTGCTTCTATTATGCTGTCTGTAAAGTGAGAGGGAGCCTGAAAATCTGTTGGCAGGAGGGTCTTTTTACTATGACTTTACAATATGAGGCCAGTGTTTATCCTCCTCCAGAAACATGCTGCAGTGGTATGGACCAGCTCAGTCCCCTCCAAAGTGGAGCCTGACCCACATTCCTCTACTGACTGAGACCTCTGTGCTTTGCCCACAGGGCCATCTCACCTTCTTCACACTGCTGGAGTCCCAATGTAACATATTCACTAGAGTCTACAGAATGTTGTAATCAATAGGACACATGAAAGGTTTTGTAGATACTACAGGGTTTTTAACCTAAATATGATGGAAGCACTTTGTCTTTGATTTGAACTTGAATAATAATTTCAAAGAATAACTGTATAGCTTTTAAAATATGTATTTTAAAATATTCAAAACTAACCATGTTCTAAAACTAAAAAACCAAAAGTAGAAATACAGAGGCAACTTGCAATTCAGTTTTGAGCAACGATTAAAAGCTAGCTTTGGTTTTCTTTCCATTAAAGCTGGACATTTGGAGATTTCAGGAGGCAGCCAGGGAAATTCAATGGAAGAAACTTGTCCTCTCTCAATGCATGACACTTTCCCAATGAGAGGCTATAGATTCTGCTCTTACAAGAATTTGAATCTGGTAATAAAACTGTGCTTCCTTGCTGTCTCTGTGTTTCCAAATAGGGCATATTTCTATGACAAGTTCTTTAGATTTTGGGTCCTTTCATGTGTATCAGAACTAGACTGGAACCAGAGCCCACAGAATTTATCCCATCAGTTCTGGTGGAAAAGATTTATGTGCATCTGCTTTAGATATGTTATTTGGTAGGACAGGACTATATGTACTTTGCTTTGAAAACTTGTTGATTCTAAATGTAGAACTTAAAGCAACAAAAGAGTCTTTGCAGACACGTTAGTTTAACCATGTTGCTCCTTGAAAGGGTGTGAACCTGGAAGCAGTCTGGAGTAAGACTTTTGTTTTCAGACAGACATTTCAGAATTTTGAATTTCTTTTTCCAGTTTGCAAGAGGACTTTATTTCAAGTTGTCTGTCAGTTTAATTTCAATAATAATATTATAAAATTGCATTAATGCTTGAAAATAAATATTTCCTCTTTGACTGAATTAAATATTTCATTTGTCAGGAAATGGAAGATTTAAACACTGAGTCATTGATGATTTTGTTTGTTTTAGTGTGACCAGGTGTTTTTTTCAACTGGCATTGCTCAATTTAGCCTATTAGCGTAGAAGAGAAAAGCTTTTAATCCACTCACTTTTGCTTTTCATCTCAAGGTTTCCTTTTATTTTAGTAAACAACAAAAAAAATTATGCTCATCCTTGCTCTAAGAGCAAAGGTCAGCCATCCTACTTCCAGGCAGTTACTGGTGCTATAGAAATTCATACTCAAGTCCTTTTTCAGTTGCAAACATCCTGGGTGACACCATGGTTCCGTTATTCATATCATGCAGCTTCAGACTTTGGTCTTCAGCATTGGGTGTCCTGAGTAGTTTATGACCTTTCAGAGTGCAAGTCAGCTCATCTTAGAAACTTCAAGTCATATAGAGTAAATAGTTTCTGAGCTGGATGTGTCAGCCCTTCTCAGTTAGGTCAAAAACCGAAAGAGGAAATTTAGATTAGAGGTATGGAAGAAGTTCTTTACTGTAAGGTGGGAACAAGTTGCCCAGAGAAGCTATGGATGGCCCATCTCTTGAAGTGTTCAAGGCCAGATTAGATGTGGCATTGAGCAACTTGGTCTAGTGGAAGGTATTTCTGCCCATGGCAGGGGGGTTGGAACAATATGAACTTTAAGGTCTCTTTCAACACAAACTATTCTAAGATTCTATGATTCTAAGATGAGCTGCCACTACTTCTTTACTTACTGTTGCAATAAGGAAGCCCCTGCTGGAAACCCCTGCTGCTGTTACTTTGCAGCAGAGTGTGAAGGGCTGTTACCTTAGGAAGGGGTTGGCCCATCATCTTCAGACCTTGTACTGAAAGCAAAGTTTTTGCTCATCACTTCTCAGTGTAATGTCTGGCACTTGCTGTCTTGTTAGGTTCCCAAGAAACAGCTGAAGTGACACTTTGATTGTAAAAGAGCAAATTCCTGGGGTTTTTTTCCCTGAAAAATACACAATGAAAAATATGGTTGGTGAGTTTTGTGGCAGCATACAGTTGACAGTGCATTAGTTGGGGTAATGGGAGCTTTTACCTTCTCTTTCCCCTTTTCCTGCTCTTCCTTCTCTGGTAAACCGACACTGCATATAGCTAGAAGTAAGTTCTTAGAAACATCAGGTGTCACCCACTTGAAGAGGCTGCTGCCACAGATTGTAGTGGAGAATCTAGTAAGGAATAATCAAGGCCAGTCCTCTGTGTGTAGAGAAGGGAATTTGGCTTGTGTATCAAATGTGAGCAAGATTTATGTGAGCAAGATTTATATCAGAGACTTCTGTTCTAGTTGAGTGTAGACACAAAGAACTATATCAAAGACCTCTGAAAAACAAACAAGACTTCTACATTGTGAGCTTTTTTATAAAGGAAGTAGATTAATTTGGGACAGCTTTCTAAATTAGTAATGTCCTTTCTATTTGTTTATTTGTTTGTCCTGACTGCATATAGAAGCTGAAGAAGCTTGAATTTAAGTTCTGATAAAAAGTACAGATGTTAGGTGTTTCAGCTGTGCCATGCTGCTATTGAAGTGTATGTAAATTTGCACTGGAGATGTATTATGACACAAACACACACAGCATATCACCTGCAGTATTACAAGTGAAGCACCAGCAACACCTCTGGTTACAGTACAGTGGAGCAGCCCATCAGACAGCCTGAGTAATAGCCCACGAGAGTTAAAAAATGAAAGCAGGACAGGCAGATCAGACCCTGGGTTTGGAAGCTAAAGAAACCTAAAACATTCACTTGAAGGCTGTCATTAGAACATGATCACAGAGTGAAATTTGCAAACATTTGTTGCAACTGTTCAGTGGTCTGGACTGATAGCAGTGCTGTCACCGCAGCACAGGCAGAAGTCACCAGGCATGGGCAGAAGTTGTGGAAATCCCAGGGATAATTTTTCTGCTTTTTAATCTCTGTAATCTTTCAGCTTCTAATAACATTTGTCAGCATAATAAATGTGCAAGAAGTGTAAGGTATTTAAAGAGAGTTTAATATTAATTCTAGAAAATGTAACTTGTTCTTTAGGAGCATACCTGGTAGCTCTTCTGAGTGCTGGATCTCGTGGTAGCACCTCAGTCTTCACTGGGTCTCAGAAGTTACTGCTGCAGTACAAGCAAATAGATCTGGAGGATGAAATTGCTTTTGTCTTCTGTTTAAAACATGCAAATTGAACTTGTATGTTCTGTAAACTGTTTTTCAAGTCAAGCTTCAAATTGAAGGGTGGAGTGGAATTCCTGCTGTGAGAAAAATCAGCGGCAGATAGTTGAGGATGCTAAGTAAGCCAATTTAAATGTGGTTGAGCCCATATGGTTGCATTTTTGTAGTATAGGTAGATCTCCTAATACAGCATAAGAACATAAGTGGCTGTCTGGATCTGGCCATGATTCTAGTCCAACCAGAATAGTCTGATTGGGCTGGAGTTGAGTTCTGGAGTGAAAAGACTTGTCCAGAGGGTTGAGAGCACAAGACAGATGTTTTGGGTGTTTTGGGACAGATGTCTTGGGTGCAGTTAATTCAGACAGGATGTGAGAAACAGGGAAAGAAGGAAAAGAAGGAAAGAAGGGAAAGAAGGCCTGTAATCTGAATAGGTTAAAAAAAGTATAGGTGATAGCCAGTTCTCCATGCTGAGAGAGCTGGACTGGAGGCAAAGCAGGATAAAAAACCAGATCATGAAGTCACTGCATAAATGTACTAGGTAGGATGGGAGATTCCTTATAAATATCTTATTTTTTTTTTATTTCACTTATAGGCTATATATTTAAAAGCTGTCAAATTCCTAATAGAATTTAGATTTAGAGATTGAAAGCCTCTTAGTAGTTTTGAGGTATTTTTTGGCAGGTCATTGTCAAAGCATAAATCAACTTTGAGCTCCTCTGAAACCTAGTAGGTATTTTCAATCTCGTAAGACTTTATTGAATACTTTTTTGTTTGTTTGTTTTGTTTTGTTTTTCTTGTTAGATGAAGAGTAGTTTTAGCTAATGGTGGCAGTGAGAGGCTGGATAGTCTCTGCGGACTGTGTCTCCACTATAGCATCAAAAGACTCAGAACTGGAAGATTTATTCCTTATTAGTGAATAATCAAGTTGACCTGAACTGATTCTGGTCATTTTCTTATAGATGCTATGAGTATAGTTCTGCTTATTTTCTGGTGAGTAGCTAAATATCTGGACTAATAGTCTTTCCAAGACAGTCAGAGTGGGATAAATGGTTTGGTTTTGTTCAGATGGTTTTGTGTTTGGGTTTTTTTTTTCTCTCTAGGAGTATTAGGTGACATAAAAGGAGTCTGCCATCTATAACCATTTTTTTCTAGAGTCAGTCTCAAAGGAAGAAGAGTTCCAGAGAAGCAAGGCTGTTTGTGCTGAAGTCCCTCACAAAAGTTTTAGTTGAGCAACTGCCTGTCACAGTTTCCTGTGATTGTCCCGTACCATTAGTGTCAAATTCTACTGATTTCCTTAAAGCTGAGACCCTGGGGTCATGAAACTTCATAAGAGCTTGTTTTATTTCTGTGTATTCGAAGTTTTCTTGGGTAGCAGAGATAGGGGGAAGACAAAAAGCCCTTGAGGGTGTGGCCCAAGTTGACCTCAAACTCAAAAAATAAGCAGAGAGCAACTTCAGTAAAGAAGCATAGCTTTGTCATATCAATGGTAGAAGAAATGACTGTCTTACTCTGAATTAGAAATGTTTCAGACTGTGTTCTTCAAGTTCAGGGGATTATTTTCTTGTCTCACAATTTGAAAATCAGTTTTCCAAGCAGCTAACTTTAGGATTTCTGAATCGTGTTTAATACC
>WEIV01003348.1:3896-20368 GCA_013390005.1 Calyptomena viridis
TGATTGTGTAACATAATAAAAACAAAGGAATGTTTAATGGAATTTTACAAGAATAGACAAAGGAATTGTTACAGTTTACCTTGTAGAACATAAAGTTCTTCTACATTTGCAGCAACATCACCATGAAATGTGAAGACTTATGGTACTAATGTATGTGCACATACTGAAAGAAGAGAAAGTATAAAAGGATAACTGATTTAAAATATTATTTGATTGTAAACTTTTCTGTCTTAAAATATTTCAGGAATCTCAGAAGCCAAATATGATTTGCATAAGAATACATTAATGCATTTTTTACATATATGAATAAGTAAAAAGGGGGTAAAAATCATTCATATGATCTGGAAAGGATTTTAATAGTTTTATTTAGGACTTCTGAAAAATGGGTTAAATGAAGAAGACAGCAGCAGAGCCTTAAATATAGATGAGCTGCGTAGTAGGAAAAATCTCAAATCATTCTGAAAGGTTGCTACAGCACTGCTAACATATTTTGTTACAGTGCTCTCTTGGTCCTTCACCAAATGTCTAATTTCAGATCCACTGCACGTGCTTTCCTTGGAGGGTTTAATGTACGTGATTAATCTTGACTCGGCTTAATACTGCTAGGAATGTGGCAATGACCTCAGCTGAACACTGGCAAAGTGATTAATGTTACATGAACTGGGATATTTTTTACTTGCGATCCTGAATAAACACAGACGTGCTGTATTCTGTTACAGACCTTTGCTCAATTGAAAATGTACTGTGGTTTCAAAGACTAATGTTTCAGATGCCATAAACAGCGTTAGAGAAAACATGGCTCTTGTTAAAGAAAATGCTGTTTCAGGCTAAAGTCCCAGTGATCATAAAAGATATATGATGCAATAAACAAAATGAACCACAGGCAAGACAGGTCCGTTCGATGACTAACCTCTGATTGAATTTTCCAACACTCTTTGACATTCTAAGATGTCAAGTGAGATAAACTATTCACAAAAGGTCCCTATTAAATATAAGGTTGTAATTTCTTTTTTATTTTTATAGTGAGGTCTAAGAACTATGTGAATGTCCCCCATTGGTTGTTTGTGTTTTTGAATATTTTATGACATGGGAAGACAGGCAAACAGTTGCTATGATTGTCAAATGTCTCAAATCAAGTAGAGAAAATGCAATAAAACACAGTTTCTATGGCAACATATTGTAACTCCATAGTACCTCTGGATTATGAACCAGCTCACATCTATGATCATTGTTTGTTGACAAGCATAAATCGAGCTGAAAAGTGTAAATTTCATAGATAAAGCTGAAAGGTTGAGCTAAGTAATAATAATATTTAAATATTTCCAAGGTAGTGGCAGCAAATCGAGACTAGTTATGTTGTCTTTTACATAATGTTAATAAGCTAAATGAAAATGCAGTTATTGTCAAGCCTTTCAGGAAAGATGTAGCAAATATATACATCTTCAAACCTGCAAATAGTAATTGATGTGTGTTCTGTCCTTCTAAAGGAATACAATAGGACCAATAATACAGAATTATATACAAGACATTGTAATCAAATAATGTGATTTTGATTTGCAGTTGTTTGACAAAAACCTGGAGAAAAAAAGAACACCTGATTGCTAAGACCATCTCCCGCATCTTCACAGTATTTTCCCTAGTGCTCATTGGACTTTTCGATAGGTCACTATGAAGCACTAAAGCAGAAAAAGGGAAATTAACTTTATTGGCAGAATTTATGTATGTTTGTCATCACCACATATATTTCAAGAGCATAAAGGTGATTGCTTTGAAGTTTTTCACAACTCAGTAAGAATTGACCAAAACAATCAACCAAGATAATAAATCTGTTTCTGAATGCTTCTCAATCTTACTGCTCCTATTCATGATCATCTGAGAGCAGGAGTCCCTGGAGTTGGAGGTCTCCATTCACAGAGACACCAATAGACACTGCAGGAAGTTCAACCACAGGCTTGTTGGCCATATTACACAATCTCTAAAAAGCTGCTCAGCAACCCCACAGTTGTTCCTGAAGCTGCCAGGACAGTGTCAATCAGATACCCTCACAAAGTAATGGAGGGTTACCCATGTGCTAAAAGTCTGATTCTTTCACCTTACTGTGCAGTCACAGAAACCATAGACCATGCCTTTCCGTTATTTGAGATTATCCTTTTACCACAGAGGATCCAGTTTGTTAGTCTGTGGCTTTTCTCCAAGAAATTTAACTTCTTTAAAAACCTTCTGGTGGCTTACCAACATACAGGAATGGATATTTGTCTGTGTTGTTGCTGAATCAAAGTCCCTGTGGTTCAAAGGCTTCAGCATAGCTTTCTTTAAGGTTGTGTCACTCGAATATTGCCTTTACATTGTTGCTGAAATTTAGAGAAGAGAATTGATGAGATAGATCCTAAGCATAGATTTGTACTTGCATGAACTTGGGATCGTAGCTTACAGGTCTGTTTAAACAAAATTAATTGTTCCCTTTTTAGTTAAAAAAATCAGATTTGACCAGCACTAACAACTGGAAAGGGCTAATTCAATAAATTGAATTTGGGACCAATGGAAGCATACAGTATGGCAGAACCGCTTGTGGCTTTGAAGTCATTATGTCAATGAATAAATCTTTCTTAAAAATGCGGATTTTTTTTTTTTCTGGCAACATGATTGCAACTTCATAGACATTCCAACAACATTTTGTAAAAATCTCTTGCCAGTTGCAGAAAGGAGTGATTCAAAGAGGTTTTCCTTGCAGAATGCACCCAGTATGTCTTCACAAGCATTGTCATGTAAATACCCAATTGAAGACCTTTAAAAAGAAAGGCTTCTTGGGTTTCTTTATGTAAGACAATTGCTGTGACATATTTTAATGTGTATAAATAATGCAGCAGGGACTCCAATTCTGACCCATCATTACACCTTGTGGCTTTTGACATTTTCTTTGGCTTTGGGAAAAATGCAGAATTGGCTTTTATATAAATACAGTGGAGCTGGAATTTTTTATTCTAAAGATCACAGACATTCCTAGACATAGTCTGGGAACCTGAAGGACAACACTAATCCCTTACTGAGACTGGAGGAAAGTTGAGCTACAAAAGCTAGTTGTACCTATTTTTGGAAAATTTTATGTGGGCCTGAGATTCTTATAAGTTTAGTGATTCACTGAATGATGTACTGTGCTTGAAAAGAATCTTCAGTACAGAGGGAATAAAATATTTTAAAATAGGAGGCATGTAGTTCTTGTCACCTTATCAGTTTCCTACTATAAATAGACTCCATTAGGGGATGAAGAATTAGCAATTACTCATTGTCATTCTAGTGTGGCCACAGTCAGAACATTTTTTTTTCTAAATGAAGTTAAATAGCACCAATAGAAGGCAATGAAACAGTAGAAACCCTCCGCAGCAGGTTGTCCTTGAAGAAAAACCATTTTTTTCTAGATCTCTCTGTGATCTGAACACACTGTCCATAGCTTGAATCTCTTTGTTTTAGATTTTAGAATAAGGTGACTTTGGAGGTAATCAAAGCTAGAATTTTTTTGTATATTCTGAATTCTGAGGGTGATTTCTGAAGCATACTTGTATATGGACAAGTAATCCCACTGTTGTGTATGTCAATATAGATACCGCTACAGTTCTCAAGACAGTACTAAATGTTCAAGCACTACAGTGATGGACGAAGTCTAAAAAATCTATTCAGCCGAGATAACTCTATATTTTTCTCAATTATGTTACTAAGAAAAGAGAATCTAGAAGAAATGTTACTATAAAGGCTGAACTTGATAGCATCGAGTCCTTTCTTCAGAAAGGACTATAGTATTGTAATCCTTAGGGTGATTATTGGGCTGTATTGCTTGAGGGAGATGCTTGTGATTTCAATTACAGGAACAATCATTCTTCAATTCTCAACAGGATTAGCAGACACAAGGTTTACTTTTAGTGACAGTGGCTGAAACATCTCTCAAAGATCTGGTGTTCCTCTTAGGGAGACTGTTTCATCAGACACCGCAGTTACTTGCCTTGTTTAATATCTTTATCTGCTTGCTCCATGATAGTGTAAATTCTACTGGTTTTCAGCAGTAAAGTTTAGATGGGCCTGCTGCACTGTTTTTTTGGTTGTTTGGTTTTTTGCCCAAAATGTACATTCCTCAAAGCTAGTAGAATTACCTGGAAGTAAAAGCAAAAGAATGTAATTGTGGTTTGGAAAAGCACAGGACCATCTATTTTGCTCATTAAATTCCCAGTTAGACACATCATTGGTCCAAATCATTCACAAAGGCCAGTGCAAGGTCATATAGTCCATGTCACTTAGGCAGAATAGTTTGTAGCTGGCATATCTTTCCTGCTGAGCGATGATATTCAAATAGGAAATCTATAAGAAGATTTTTTTAAGGACCCTGTGCAAAATCCACAGGAATGCTTTAGGCTGAAGGAACTATTTAAACTTTGTCACATAATACATGTTTAGAGACTGTTTCCCTTCCCTTTCTTTCCCTTCTCCCTGACCTTTTTTCTTTTTTTAAAAAAAATTTTTATTTTTATTTTATTTTCCTCCCCCTACTTTCCCCTTCCCCACTTTCTTCGAGGCTGCATATATATTGCTATGGATATTCATAGCACTTTCGATATATCATGGCATATATGCTCACAGTTTTATGCTAAAGTCAATATGAAATTTATAAAGCAGAATTAATAAATTATGAAGTATCCAGTTTCTGGTTTAGCTGTTATGTTTATGTGGTGTAACTCACTGATTTCTCACTGGGAATTTGCACAGACAAAACCAAATTAGAACCTGAGTTAATCCAAATGAAATTGCATGATACCCAAGTTTAAAATTGGACCTCCTTCATTGTCCATTAACACCTATCTCTCTGATTCAAAAGTAGCTTCACCTATGTTACAAGGTATTTCAGCTAAAAGGGATAATCTATGTTGAGTTACAGAAGCTTAGAAGTAATAATGCAACATAAAACTCCAGGGTGTTTGTACCGCTGCTTTGTCCCAAGAGGCACTAGAAGGGATGCATTTACTACTGGTAAATTCGTGGAGTTTTGTGGAGTGTTATAACATGCTGCAGCTTCGCGTTGCAGCCTTTAGCTGATCACTGTGCCCCTTACCAAACGTTAAAGGAGGGGCCACAAGTGCATTACTAAGCAGCCTGGAGCATCGTCCTTGGTTGCAACACAAACCCCTGCAGTGCAGCCGTTACCTCCTGGGTGAGGTCAAGGCACCACTTCTTGAACACCAACGGGTCTGGCAGGGCAGCTCACGCACTGCTGCTCACAACGTAGTTTCTGAGCCCAGAGGCACAATAGCAACTGACAAAGCTGTTTGGAAGTCCTCCTGCCTTCATTGTGCAGGCTCCCCCATGAGTGGCACATTACAACCCGAAAGGCTTATGACATTTGCATTTGCTCTAATGCAATTATGGTTATTGACTTGCACATATTAAGAGTATATTGCACTGGAACCAAATTTTTTCTGGACTTTTTTGATTTTCTTTTTGCCCTCATGCTTCACAGAGAATATTTTTTTACTCTGCTGCAATTAATTTGCTCCTGGATTTGATTTAGAAGGTAAATGACGTTTGTCTAGCTGCAAGCATGAGTCCTTTATTCTCCAGCTTCACAGAATGAAGTAGTAGCTGTCATAGCCAATACACAGCATTTAATTTTCTAAACTCAACTTTGAGGAAAAAAAAAACAACAAAAGCCAAAACCAACAAATCTTCTTACCCTGGGAAAAGAAATATGGCCAAATTTGGGGTAGCTGAAATGATGATCTATTCAGATTAAGTGGGTGAAGGAAAGGCTGCTCTACTGGCATGCCCTTATTCCACCTCCTGTTATCATTAGTAATTCTATTCCATTCTTATCTGATTATGCAGAGACATATTAACTCACTGGCAAATGAATACTCTATGGAAAAAACTCCCTCAAATGCAAATTAAACAGGAGTTGCTGATACTGAACACAAGGAAAGCTTCTTGTACTCCTGTCTGCTGACAAGGAGCTGCCAGCCAGCTTCCTACAAAAATAGAAGCCCTAATCTAGCAAATATTGCAGAAATTATGCCTTTCTTATCTCCTTGCCTGAAATGTGATATTCATTAAACCCTTAACATTCAGTCTTATTACTTATCTGACATTATGTTTTTGAAATGCCACATTTTAACCTTTAAAATAAAGCAGAGAGCAAGCATAGGTTGCAGGTATGCATCAAGCCCAGTTGTTGAACCCATGGACACACTTGAGCCTCAGGGGCACATGATTTTTACCATCTCTCTAGGTCAATTCAATGACAACAGTAAAACTCCAGCATCTTGCAGGGTTTGACAGATAGGAAAAGAACCAACATTTTAATGTATTTTTCAGGGTTTCCATTCTGATCATCTTGATGACGTTCACTAACACACTTCTCTTGAGCTTCAAGACTAGAAAGTGTCATCTGAGTGTGAAAAATGCCAATAAAAACATAGTGAAAAAATCCAAATAAGGATTAAAGATAACTCTAAATAGACTATACACCAAAAAGTACACAGACACTAGAAAATTGCTCATATCTTTTCCATTTTGCTGCTATTCAAATTTCCTCTTTTGACCAAGACACAATCCTTCTAAAGTTATTTTTAGAGCTATCCTGGGTAATTTCTAAACATTTTTTTTTAATCTAGTGATAAAAAACTAGGGATTTCATGGTGATTTCATGGGGAACATACCACTATACTTTAGAAAAATGACATTTATTATTACTTTCTAATAGAGTGAAGGTCTAGGTGGGGTAGGAGATCATGCTATGTAACATGCATTTCTAGGCTCTTTGAACACATACCTGCCTGATTTGCAGGACCTGTGCCTCAAGCCAATGGATGTAAAGCACATTCAGGAATATTTGCTTTTGAACGTGTACGCAGTTCTATATGTTCATAAGCCATTTGTGTTATGCGGGCATTTGTATTGCACTCATCAAGACTGTTGAAAAAGACTGGATATGTTGTCAAGTTCACAGTCAAAACCCCTATTTTGTATCTACAATAAAAAGCATTTAGGTAGCAAGCATGGAAAATGGAAAAACCCACAGGTTACAAATGGCGTCTTTTGTTCGTTGAACTGCTTTCAGAAAAAATAAGCTGATTTGCTGAGATTCTATATGAACTGAGTGAAAACAATTATTTTCTATTTTATGTATGTCATGTCACATTGCTCATGCCTTTTTATTTTGTTATGTTTTTATCTAACACACTTTAATTTTACTTCATCCTTCAGATTAAGGCAATGAAAATTGAGAACTAGCACAGTATGGATTTAAAATTTATTTAATGGTTTGACTTTCCAGATCTCAAATACCTCTGATCCATTTGTTTCATGGTGTTAGTTGGCTTAACCTTTTTAGATTTTTCCTAACAAAATAACTTAAGCTGCAGCAAGATGTTTTCCAGGGATTTGAACTCTGTAAAAAATGGTGAAAAAAGTAATTTAGCTCCTTCAGTGTGTTGTAGAAAATGTATTTGCTCTCACTTGTGTGTTAAACTATTGCTCACCTGGCTTCATTCTTGTTACTATGTCAGTTATGCCTGTACAATAAGTTCCCATTTCCCACACTAAACCTGGCAACTGCTTCTTGAAATGTACAGGGCATTAATAAAAATAATAGCAAAAATAGTATTCAATATGAATGCCCTTTTAGTGTAAGGGGAAGTGTTAACATAACAATTCCTGTCTATAATCTGTATTTGTTCCATGGAAAAACCAATGAAGTTATGGTAACTGCACGAAAGGATTCACTGTATTTGCTCTCAGGTTCTTTACACACACTATTTCAAAACATGGCTTATTTAATTTTGACACAACACTGTGGCTTTTCTTTTTCCAACAAAAGGAGGAAGAAAGGAACCAGACATACAATATAGTAATTCAGCTTGGAATAGAAGCCAGTATTTCAGGGTAGAGGACTTCAGCAACTCTGAAAATAAGCTGGGGCTCATGGGGAATATCACCTGAATAACAAAGCTGGGTGATTCTCAAATAAGGTTCAAGGTATTTTTAGTAGGATGGTTTGTAGAAGAGCACTGTTTTCAAGCAGGATGTTAATATTCTGGAGAAAATGCAAAAAAATATTCAGAAGGGAAATTTAAAGACTTGAAAAGAAGTCTCCTTATGAAAGATTTCTGGTGTGTAGTCAGTTTTATTTATCATAGAGAGCCTAGATGAGAGCATTAGTCATAGCCAGAAACTTCTACAAGGAATCAGAAATTTGATATGGAGCTCCATCAGAGACATAACTGCATGGAATGCTTTGGTGATAAATTTGTATAAACTCAGATCACCTGAGTGCTATCTTGTGGGCAACATTCCTTCTAACAATAAAGATCATTAACTACTTTTACCATGTGCAAAGATTTTTGATAGATTCTCCACTGTTGGTCCAGACACCCCGCTTCAAGCAATGAGGGGAATATATGCCTTATTCTGGTCATTACTTACAACCAATTTCTTCAGCTTTCTTCCTCCAGGTTTCTTGGTCAGTGGTACCGCATCAATGTAGTGCAGGGCTTCTCCGTCAGAGTGGTGCGTAATTTCTCTTTCTGAGCAGCAATGACCTGATATAGCCATCTTCTCAAGATAGAAAGCGAAGACACAGTATGTGCCTTGCTTTCTAGATTTGAGAAGGGGAATTGCAATAGACAATGCTAGGCAGTCAATTGCCAGCATATTCTGGCCTTGCTGCCACATGGAGCAGCCATCGCCCCAACCCACAGCCTGGCAGTACACAAGAGGATCTAGCAGTGCTGGAGAATGCAACACGACCACTAGATGCATTATATGTGGTATGTCATCCTAATGCAGCAGCTCTCCTACTGTGGTGAGCGGTGTTAGCTTCTGTCAGTGTGTGAGTGACCTAGTAATCATCCAGTCCTTGCTTCAGCTTGGGGAAACAATGGGAATGTTTCTTGTCTGCTTTTTAGTGGAGTTTTTGTGTGATAAGGATAAACAACAGAGGGGGAGAAAACCTAAACAAAGAGCATTAATTCATTTTGTATCAGTCTCTAATCAGTCTTCAAGTCATGATGATAGTGAAATACTAGTAGCCCTACTGGGATAGACTCTGCTTCTAGATGAAATGCCCATGTTACTTGGACATCTTTTTGGCAGCTTCATTTAAAATGGACCATCTTGACAGTATCAGTGCCCTTTAACGGCTCCACCTGAGTCTCCATATTCTCTTCAGGTCAAATTACAAACCTCCTTCAGTCAATCATTGTAGCTGGCTCAGAGCAAAGAAAGTTACAGTCACAGTAATGGGAAATAATTTCAAATAATAATCTTCTTATGACTTCTGTGAATTCTGAGGGGTTTGGTTTCTGAAATATATATAAACATAACAACACACACACACACACACACACAAAAAGATAAAGAGAATCTTGCCAGTGGGTATGTTTTCCAGCCTTTTGTAGATCCAGAAATGTTCTAAGGAAGATTTTATGGTGAATGTTTTCCAATTTAGTGCAGTTATAGAAACTGAATATTTGATCCATTTTCCTTTGAGAAGTGTTTTCAATGGATCTTTATAAAGCAACAATTCCTCTATTCTAGTGAAAACTGTGAGTTTGGACTGGTGGTTTTTGTCTGTTTGTTTTTGTTTATTTAGTTATTTATTTTTAAATTAAATTACTATCACATTCCGCCACAAAAAAACATTATCACTGTCCTTTTCTTTCTCCTTTACATCTCTTCTACTTTTTATTTCAGGCGGGTGATGTAAAGTCTTATTAATGAAGAAGCGATCTGTGATCAGCATCTGAGAGGTCTTTCTACCCTGTGCTAACAATGTTTTCATGTAATCTCCCCCTCTCCCTCCCCCAGCTGGCTTCCTTCACTGCCTGGCGGTGTCTGCCGTGCGGCTGCTGAGCCCTTGCTGGCAGCCTGCCCGGCAAGCAGCTCTCCTGTAGATTTCAGCCTCTCTCCAGGAGTTGCCTGCCTTCAGCATAATGGCCAACATTGAAAGCAGTAAGGCGTTCGGTCGTCAAGGTCAGAGTGCCTTTCATTCCTGCAATAATCAACCAGTGTAGCTCTTCCTCAGACCTGGGGAGAGAGAAGAAAGAGGTCAAAAGAGCAATTACATTTCACGTTGACTCCAGGAAAGGCTTGGAACACAAAACTGAAAAGAAAACAGCATAGAGCCTCTCTCTCCCACATTCCTTTTTCTCGTCATTATTATTAGAACAGTGCAGCAACCATGTCCATTATAAGCACTATAACATGAACGACCATTTTCCTCCTGTGGATGAGATCTTTCTTCTCAGACTTTTAGTGCTGTCAGCATATTGCAAAAGACTGTAAATGAGAAACACCATGTATAACCAGATACAGTGAATAAAGGCTATTAATTAAATTTTAACGCTAGCCGACTCTGGAACAAGTAGCTGCACTAATTTCCATCTGTAAACTGTCTTTGAATTATTGTAGCTTTATTTATTTAGTATTAAGATTATAATTTAGGGAATATAATTTAGACAAAAATGTCAGTAATTTTCTTTTGCCATGTTGTCATTACAAAGCTGTCTTTATTTGACCCTACAGCTGCTGGGCCTAATTACTTTAACAGCATTAATTGTAGTGACCATTGTGGTATTGTAGCTTTGAATTGCTATTATTGCATAGCTGACATCATTGTGAAATGCATTGTGTTTCTTTCACAGACATCTTCTGTTGCTTCCTTATATTCTTAAGGCATAGTCTGTCAAAGATTTAGCAAAAAAAATCCCCATGAAGTATAAATCTGGGAGAGCCTTTTCAGCAGAGCAACCTGCAAGCTCTAATGTTAATGTAGGATGATAGTAGAAGAATGTAACTGATCCATTTACTCATTGCCCTACCCTGTCTTTATGAAAGCTGAATTAGCTTGGTGTTGACAAAGGATTAAGAAACTTGGTAGTGACATTCCTCACAGTAAACAAAACCACCCTCATTTTCACATTTCACAATGAAGGCAGCCACTTCAAGAGTATACAGTTTGTTTCCAGCTATAGAATGAAAAAATGGCTTTATTCTATGGTTTCCTACGAAACAAAATGTGAGTACAATGTCTCTGTCCCACAGAACACCTGGTATTATTCACTCCTCTGTTGAAAGCATTTCATCACTAATGGATTGAAAAACGTATTTATTTTATCAACCATGACAAGCAACAGGATTTCTTTTTCTTTCCAATGTTACTGTTGCACGGTGAGAGGAAAAGAGACATAAAATTTCACTCACATCTTTTGAGTTCAGAACTCTTTAAGTGCAATATAATTAGTAGCCAACATTTAAAAATCACAGGTAAACAGAACATTGCTCTAGGCAACCTTCTAAAACTTAGACCTCACCAAGGCAAAACAAACCGAGGATTCAGAAGCAGCTGAATCAACATAAAATAGGGATTTGTTTAGATGGCAGAAGCTCATCATCTCCTAAGGGACTGTACTGCTGTAGCCCTACTAGCTTTGACATCTCTCTGGCCATGTCAACATTTGATCCATTGGAAACAATGCTTAAGATCAGTTGTATTGATGCCTTGGGTTTTTTTCACGTATTCCTGGAAGTTTAGTTTGATAATATAGTTTCACTCATGAGCTTTCTTGTTAGGCCTTTTTCCATGGTTTGTGAAGCTGTGTTTAACATTCCTTCCAAGATAAAGAAGGTAGCAAGACAAAATAGAAGGCCCAGAGATCCTGGAGAAGCACCGGGCGGAGGGGGGGCAGACCTAGAGGAGGGCACAGGGGTTAGACAAGTTCTGGTTGGATGTATTGGTGGGCATAGTAATTGATGGATATTATAAATATGTGCTTTATAAATGTGGATATTATAAATAAGGGCTATTGCTCTCTCTTTTGGACATGGAAACTCCCATTGAAGAAAACCGATGCCTAAAAATAAAAGGGAAAAAACAACTTCCAAACAAATTAATAGAGATTAAAAAAATGCACCTTTTCTTTAACCTCTATTAATTTGTTTGGAAGCTGTTTTGTCCTTTTGTTTTTAGGCATCCGTATGAGTTGCAACCACTTTGTTCTTTCGTTTTAGTGGTATCTGCTGGAGACAAATTTAGTGATGCCATTTTAGTGATATCTGCTGGAGACAAATGCTATTCAAATGGTTCACAGAAGCTTTTGCAACTGTGGGTGGTGTTGTTTCTTGTTTGTTTGGTTTGGTTTTTTGTTTGTTTTTCCAATGGCTACCATTAGAGGAATGAGTATGAATTCGGAGTTTTGTAATGTGTATCATCATGAAAGACATGGCCTTAAAAGGATGGTTAAAGATGGTATTGTAATGGAAAATTCTATTCATTTCTCTTTTTCTTAAGTACAAGTGAACTTTACTGATCTTTCCTGGACAGGTCACAGGAAATAAAGCATTTGTAAAAATGTTCCATAGGGAAAAATTCTGAAATTATAATGAGCTAGATAGTCCATGTGGAGAAAGATATAGGAATACAAATGTTAGCTTTCTCACTAGTATTCTAGAAATTACACACAATCCTTTCAGAATATGACAAAATGCATCAGTTTTTCCTTCTGGAAGGTGTTTCCCTACCCTGATGACATTTTCAAATTATTAGAAATACACATGATGCACCTTGAAAATTTGCTGTCGAACAGATATAGCAATTGCTCACCTCTGCATTACTTGGGATAATCTTAGAAAAGGAGATCTTGCATCCATAAATGGTCTTGATTCTATACTGTTTTTGTCATTAAAACAGGTGATAAGGAAAAGCCATCCTGTAGAACCAAGAAGAGATTAATAAAATTAGAGTGACTTAACTGAATAACTTAATGTTATGACAGAAGGAGAAAAATGCGGCTCTGGTAAATTATCACTAAGTCTGTCGATTTCCATTCCTAGTTTATTTATAAATTCTCTACAAAGAGTATACAGAATTTTTCAGTCATGTTTAATTTAGAAGATAAAAGAATCCGTGGAGCTTTTGTGTCACGAGGCCTCATCATTTGTTTAAAATCTTACGCTGCGGGATTAGGCACCTGTAAACTGGCAGTGCTGCCGAAATCACAGCCATTCCCATGCACATCTAGTTGGCCATTCCCTCTACTGTGCTGACCAGCCGTATGCCAGAAGCAGCATTAGTGAAACAGAAACTAAAAGCAGCTAAGGGAACTGATCCGTCTGAAATGCATGGAGACAGTTCGTGCTGGGCAGTCTTTTCAGCTGTATCAGTTTCCTGATCGGTTCACAGCACAAGCACATAAGCACTTCTGCTGGCTCCGGCTGCAAGGTGACACCAGTTTGGAGAGGATCAGCCAGCAGCTAAGAGGGCAGAGACTTCCCTAGAATCAGGAATGGCATATGTGGAACTCACAGCATGGCTTTAACATACCGACATACTTCTGTGATCTCTTCTATCAACACTGTTTTATGTAAAGGAAGCTAACATTATAGCACACAAAACACAACTGTTAATTGGCTAAACATATCTGACAACAGCATTATAACTGCTTGGAAATATATTCGTGACTGTGATTCAGATTGCTTAAATGCATACCTCAAGACAGGTAATTTTTTAGAAAAGTATGTCCTACTTTATGTATCATGGTAAAAGCAGAAGCATTCAGACTGATGATCTCGGTGCATGAAGAGAAGAATGGATGTGGACTACCCGCAGAAAGGTGAAATATCCCAGGTGACCTTCACTTAGTGACTGTAGCAGAGCTCAGGGTAGAGCTCGTTTACTGAAACCGGCATTTAGGTTGATTGACAGAAGTACTTCTCTAAACAAGGAAGTCTATTAGACTCTAATTAGACCTTACATAGTCACTATAAGGAGTATCTTAGAAAAGTACAAAGCTGCCCAACAGCACATGGTAGAGTTCAGTCTGTTAAAAAAAAAAACCAACAAAACAAAACCACAAAAATTGACCCCAAAATTTTTTATAAAATCGGGGAAGAAACTCATGGACATTGTTCAGAACAGGAAAAAGATCAATAGTCTATAAAATGTGTGTGTGTGTGTTCTCTGTTTATGGAAATCTATGCAATACAAAACATATGATAATGGTACATGGAAAGAAATATTTCAAAAAAATATTTTCTATAGGAATAAACCTATCAAGAGAAGAGTTAGCAATGGAACTATTTAAACAAGGTTAAATGTTTCAATCAAGACTTGCCCTCATTATGTACCTTCATCTCTTACTGATAGGAATTATTTATTTTATTTTATTTTATTTTCTGGTAATTATCCAGACTTCTTGGAATCCTCTAAAATCTAATACCAAATCAGCACTTCCCAGTAACAATCCTTATTAATTAAATTGCCTATTATGAATTTTTCTGTTAACAGATTCTCACAGACCCCCGAAGGAGGCCTGGCAATAGCATATAGTAAAATATAAGCAAAGTCTTTAGCAAAATCTTTAGCTTCTGCTCTTACAAACTTTCAGACTTGCTAAATACATGCAAAAGATAAGGACTTTGTGGCATGCCCCAAAGAACAATGAATTTATGGCTTGGGACATGGAAGAAGCTAGTTGGCTAAATTACTACAATGTCAAGTCTTTTATTGTCAGAAACTGCTCTTGAAGCTATACTTAATTTCTTTGAGGGTGATCATTGACTATGACAATCTGTAGAACAACTATGATGTGAAATTCTCCTTGAAAATTACTCTAAAACATGCTTACAGTCTCTATGCTGGCAATCACTAAATCTCCAGTGATGTTTTCCCAACAGCCTCTCAATCACCATAAATTGCTGACAGGACTTGCTTTAACTCAGCCTGTCACTAGTGCTGATTCTCACTGTTATCGTTCGAAGTGATTCCTTACCTCTGATCACACAGAAGAAACTGCAGTTTCTAAGAACACATTTCTGGAAACACTATAGAAAGTAGCATATGTTCGCATTGATCTTTCTCTGCCACCTCACGTGCATATTGTCAGTGACCAAAGTACCATGTTCATCATACAGACTAAAATAGAGAATGGTCCAGCTTCTGCTGTCACAACATTTCTTTCAGTGCTTCCAGTCACAGCTTCACATCATCTCATGTTTTCCTCACTGAAACTAAAAGACAGGGTCACCTGCCGGTACTACGGTTGTAATTACATTGTATGTTTTCTTTGAAGGCGAAACAACGGGTTCTTCCCTCCATCTGTTCTTGCCTGCTTCTTTTTACCTGTACACCAAAGATTATTGGTCCTCCAGCAAGGATGGTTCAGTGAACCAGGCAGGTCCACGCTGCTCCCTAGGGCATGAAATGACAAAAAAACAACCACAAAAAAGCCCCAAAAACCAACCAACAACAACCCAAAACAAAACAAAAACCCACAAACAACACATACACACAAGGAAAAAAGCAACAAAAAACCCCCCTCCACACAAAAAAAAGCTGGGCTTTACTGTTCAGAGAACATCTCTAATATTTAGGTGGAAGAATGGTTTTCAGACTCATTGCTGTAAAGGAAGCAATGATTACCTTCAGAGCGGAAAACCAGGAGAACTGCTGAGGAAAAGTGCCACATAAACTTAGAAGAAAGTGTATGTAGGGAAAAGCCGCACATTGCGTCCGAACATACTTTGTAAAATTTCTATTAACTAAAGGCTGCTTGATGGAAATCAATATACATTTTAAATAAAATAATGCACAAGTGGTGTATCAAGGCAAGTTGCAATTCATTTTCTCTGGTGGTGTTGTCCAACTTAATAGACAGTTATGACCTTTCAAAAATAGATTTACATATGTTGTTGTTTTACCCAAAGTACAGCATGGAACATTGTTATGAATTCTGCAGGAGCTGTTATGGATACTGGAAAGTTCATAGGAATAAATGACTGCCCAGGTCTTACATCATGAAGTGCAGTCAGCTTAATTATACTTCAGGACAAAGGATGTGAACTTATTAGAAATAAAAGCAGTGAATCAGCAAAGTCTTGGAGAAAGTGAAAAAGCTGTGAAAGAGTAGGGTGTTCAGATGAACACCACATATGCATGAGAACAGCCGTTTGGTTTTTTTTTCCTAATCTGGTCATGCCAATGCTTCACAGGGGATGTGCAAGGATGCTGAAGTCTTTTCAGTGACCCCTTACATGATTGCTGAAACTTCTGCAACTTCTTTTTTTTCCTGGTTTCTCTTGGTCAGCATTCTTTATTCCCAATTGAAATCCCTTTGAAGACTTTATAAAATCCAGAAATAATGTAACTCACTTTTTATGTGCAAGGGCCAGAGATGCCTCTCAGCATGGCTGCTCAAAAGTGTGACTTGGATGTCAGGCAAAAGTATCCTGCTGGGCCTTGAATCCTGAGCTTTCCAGACTGTAAAGAGAAGGTGTTTTCAGACATAATGGACATTCACTTTATCCCTAAGCCCCTATGAATAAATAACAAGGATACAATTTATATAAATACTAATATATTTAATTTTACTGTTTATTTATATATCATATTTTGATATCACTATATTTAAGTTGTATTAAATATAAGTTTAATAAATTAA
>WEIV01003357.1:14874-26230 GCA_013390005.1 Calyptomena viridis
CTAATTAGGAAGTCATACATCATTGAATTTCAGCCTTATGTCACAGAAAGTTGGTGTACATTGCTCCAAGATATTTGGTAACTTTGGCTTTTGCAATAGACTATGAGCTGGATATTCACCTGCAATGGACTACTTGCTATTGATGTTGTGCTGCTCTCACAGAGAAATTAGTGTAGCCTTTGCCAGGCCATTTGTCATTTGTGAGTATTTTCAGTGCTGAAATGCTAGGTTAAAAAAAACCAACAAAAACCCCACCAAAATAAAACCTGACATCTCTTTCCATTAGGGGATCACATAGCCCTGCCTTGTTGGAAATAGGGCATTAAAAAGTCACACATGTGATTTAATTGAGTAGAAGTTCAAAATTCTTTTGAGTAATTTGAGTTCTCCCACCAGCTCTGAGGTCAATATTAAAAGCAATCTCCCAGAACCAGGGTCTGTAAAGAGGACTGCTGTACATGTTGGGGGTACAGCACACGGTGTACATGACTGACTTACTTGAAGTAGAGTGCCAGGTCTGTTGCTATAATGGCAATTTCCATCAGGTGAATCATGTGCTCATGCTGTCTGCGGTTAAGGTTCTGACATATATTCAGTGACTGGAAAACAAAGGAAAGGGAGCTGCAAAATCCAAGCACAGTGTTGTTATGAGTTCCTGGCCACCTCCCTTTCCCAAATGTGTTCGATTGTTTGTTTTTTTTTTTCTTTTGATAGCTTCAGCTTGCTCCCCTAATGCTCCCAGCCATACGTGTGTGGCTGGTTTCTCCTTTTGTTCACTGAATAGGGTCAGTATCCTGAAGCTTGTTACACAGTGTGTACCCAAACCCCACCCCCTGGCCCCAGTGCAAATTTTCCTGAAATTAAAAATTAGCTGTGGAAATGTGTCAGCCTTGGCCCTGTAAGATGGGCTACAGGAGAACAATCCTGTATTTAACATATTCCTGTGGGGATAACGATGTTGTTTCTGAAGAAACCAAGTCATGCATTTAGATTTAGGAAGCCTATGCATTTTGGTTCTGAGTGAGAACCGAATACTTGGGGACTGAGGCAGCTACAGTTTCTCAGTATCCAAGTCAGAGAAAGGTCTTGTGCTTACAGCTCTCTTGCTAATGAAAAATTTCCCTAAAAGTAAATTATTCATGCCCTTATGTTACAGTTCATTACCAACCTCCTCAGAGAGCAAGAATTTTCCAAATTCCAAGTGGTGTCTCTCTAAAATTGAGGATCCATGAAGTTTAGCTAACGGATTTTGAGATCTGATTGCATAAAGGTAAAATTAAAGATGTTAGTGCAGCATTTAAAAATAAAAAGATGTGTCTCATATTTAATTTTTGTCATACACATAAGCTCAACTCCTTTTAAAAGGCTTAAGAGTAGTACTTTTCAATAGCTAATGACTTCTGTCTAATAAAAGACTTCCGTGACACTGCTTATAACTATTTGGACACTGTATAAAACAGTCTTTCAACTACAAATTCCACCCCAACTGTTGTTTATAACTGAACTGTAATTACTCAACTTAGTAAGCTTGTTTAATTCCTGAAATAAATATCTTTTGATATCTAGTAACAGGAACAGAAAACCTGCAATCCTTGGACACCTTCCTAGCTGAAAAGTAAGGCCCTCTTGTATCAAAATCAAGAGCCAGCTTCACTTAACATTTTTCCGCAGCTCCAGAAAACAGTGTTACCAGCAAGCACTGCAAAAGGGCTGTGATCTGACACTACTTAAAGTAGGCAACGGAGTCTTGACTAGCAACAAAATCATGCAGTTGTTTCTCTGTGGCTAAGAGAAACTACCTGCTGAGAGCAGCACTCTCACAGATGCTTTGTTTCTGAAGACGGTGAGGGCAGTGCCTATGCACCTATCTATGGTGCTTTTTCCATAGATACCTTCCAGCAAAAACTAGGCATCTTATGCCCAGAATGCTTCTGGTGGTATCCTGAGTCTACTGTGACACTCAGGCTACTAAGTGCCTTTGCTACACCTGTTCCACACTGTAATGGTAAAACAAGTTTCACTTGATGGTTTGCTGGGACGTAAGGAAAGTCCCAGAGAGTCTGCTGCAATTTTTGAGTTTCACCACAGTCCAAAGCATAAGCCCAAGTGCTGTAGCAAGCTGAAAAGTAAGGTAATTTGCAAGAGGGTTGTCACACTTGTGCATTAAACAGAGCTGTACTGGAGTTCAGTGCTATCACATTTTGATTCCATTCCATGTGAGAGCAATAGAAATTGATTGGAAGGGGTTAGAAAGTGCTTACTTCATTTGGTAAAGGTTGTTGGTTCCCCTGTGATCAATATCGTGACACAGAGCAGCAGTTACCATTGCAAGGGCTTCAAGGTCTGTGTAGTAACGCTTCAGCTTGCCAGTCTGGAGGGAGAGGATTTACATGCCATATGTTAGCATTTCTTACACGAAAAGGTACTGAGCTGTGACTGCTCTGTGCTGGGGATCCCACACTTAAACAGTCCAGGAGAATTGAGAATACTTGTGAACCTAAGCGCAATACATGGTTGAATTAGATTTAAATGGGGAGTCAGCTGGAAACAAAATATTTCAGACTCAGGTAGCCATATGTGTAGTGTATATGTGCTTGATGCACACCTGCAGTGTTGGCTACCTCCTGCTATAGAAGCCTTGTGCCCTAGGGTTCGCTCGGGTTATCATAAGCACCCCTCCAGTAACTGGACATAAAGTACCAGGTGAAGAGACTCTGCATGTTTCTAGGCAATGAGGTCTCCAAGCTGAATCACCCAAAGGATTGTCCAAGGGATAGTAGGCATAAGTCTGCTGCCACGTGTTTAGGCAGATTTATGGAACCTTCCACACTGTTTCCTGGCTGGTCAATCCCTGGAGTGGAGCAGCAGTCAGATATCTGTTTTTCTTATTGAGGTACCTTTTGCCCTGAGAGCTTGTGAGAAATGGAACCTGCCATGTTCACACTAGTGATAGACTTACACCTGTGTCTGTCCTGCCTGGAAATGGAAAGCATGAGGTTGCCTCCATCCCAGGCACTTAACTTCAGTCTGGCTCTTACTGTCAGAATATATTGGAAGAGTGGAAGTCCTGTAGTCTGTCTCCCCTACTCTGCAGAAGGATTTAATCTGGAGTCCATTCAACACCATACACATCTCTACCTATGAGAACTAAAGCACTTCATCCATTGGTCAGCACTGACAAAAAGTTTAAGTGGAATGCAATGACTGTTACCTAAGGCAAATGGAGACTTCATTTATCAGGATCTGTGCTAGGAGTGACAAACTCTTTTCCTACACCAGGATAGCCCTGCATATTTCCTAGGTGCAACAGAAAACCTGCTGTAAATAAAACTGTGCCACAGAATTGAGCAGGGTGGTGTTACCTTACCATCAGGAGCGTAAACATGGTCTGTGCAACATTGAAGCCATGACGCCAGTTGTGGTATGTTATCTTCCGGTAGCCTTTGCTGACAGAGTACACAAACCTTACCAGAACCTGCAAATGGGGAAGAGGATGCTAGTTTGGGTGATGAAGCTGCTGCCTGTTACTCTTGCAGTAAGGATCATGTAGATGTCAGGGATCAGATTCAGAACAGTTCTAACAGAGGAGCCCAAGAAAGGGATCAGAAGCTGTAATATCATCAGGCTTCCTTGAAAGTGTTTTTAGAGTAAAGCCTAGTGGAGAGCAAAAGAGGACACTAAAATATAGTTCTCTGTTTTATCTTTTTCTTTTTTTTTTTTTTTTTTGGGGGTAAGAGAAGTAAAATCACAGAGACGCTTGTGGGGTAAGCAAGAATCAGCACGGTTTAGAGGAAAAGAGATTTCACTGCACTGTTTGTGAATTTATTGAGATTTCATCTCACTGTTTGTGAATTTAATGAATCTTGGTGTTTCTCTAAGTTTTCTCATAAGGTTTGTTCCTCTTGCATCTTGTGATTTACTGACACTTCTCTCTCTCTTCAAGGCATACAGATCCATAAATGTAGGGGTGGGTGGCATTTATACCACCTAAACAATTACAACATTGGACGTTAAATAACAAACTGGTTTTTTCCCTCTGCATGCTTCTTATATCTATGCATGTTTTCTCATTAGAGAGCAAATTAATTATGAATGAGTATTTATTTCTTAAAATCTCAACTATTCAAGATGGCAGCAAAAAAATGAATGCTTTTCACACCTGTGTCAGGGGTTAGTGATTCTGCAGTAGATATTTTGAATATTTTTTGACATTGACATTCTACAAGTCAGAAGCACACAGGTAATTCCCGTTCCCTTTTAATTCCTATCTTGCCTTTATAGGGTGAAAACTCTTCCCGCAGTTACATCCATATTCCACCAGATGGAAATAAACCTCACATGATGTGCTGAGAAATCCCTTGAGAAACAGCATTGCTGCTGAAATGCCAGGTTTGAACTGTTTCAGGGGTTTGAACTGTGGCAAAAGTTGTGAATTTGCACGTTAGGGGTTATGGGTGTCCTTGTTCTCAAAGGGTCACACCATTTCTGTCGACAGCAGTAAGCACTACTCATGTTGTGCCTGGAAACTCTGTTTTAACATTGCAGCTTTAAGTGGCATTAAATACAGCAAGTCCAACAACTTTTTGCATGGTGTACCACCCATTTATACAGACCTCATAGCAAACCCACATCCGTGGCAGGCAGTGCAGAGCAGAAGAGGCCAGCTTCACCCTGCAAACCCTCGTGCAGGGACCAGTGGCTTTGAGAGGTGGTTTCCTGCTCTCAGAGGTGTAAGGGGGCTTAGGACGCACACCCTCTTCTCTGCAAGCCCCCATAAACCCAACTAACTGGTCTGTACTCTGCACTGAGCACACACAGGGACTTCAGCCACATGGTGGGTCTGTTGGCCATCTGAAACAGGAGATTATGGGTTTTGCCAGCTCCTACCTCCTGTGGGATCTGGAACTTTTTCACCACTCCAAGTTCGTAGTACATCTGAATGCCACACTTCACCAGCTCTAGCTCGGTGCAGTCAAAATCAGAGAATCTGAACTCATAGATTTCAAACTTAGTGGGCCCTGGGAGTTCTTCTTTCTGTAAGAGAGATGAGATGGTTTGTTGCTGTGCTACTTAGGTCATTCCTAGACTTTGCTTAGTAAAAATTTATCAGTCTGATCCTGGTGGGAACTTTATCCTTTAGAATATAACACATAAATGGACTGAAATGCAGCTTTTCATAATAATCTTGTTAGTGGAGGAAGAGGGTGAGCAGTTTTGGTCAACTGCAGAAAATATTGTTTATTTTCTGTTAAGTACTTGACTTGATGTAGTTTGACTACTTGAAACAGGGGAAGACTTACAACCCTCCTTAATTACTCTGGAGAACAAAATGCGTGACAAGCCAAGGTGGCTGATGCATTTCCAGATGGACTTCAAACCCCTTGAGATAAAGTGGCAGAGAGCAGGGACTTCCCAGGAGCTGGAGAAGGCACTTGCTGTGATATTATTATGATAATGCCAAACTCACTCAGCAGAGGAAGGCAGGATATGCTTTGCCTTCACTCTTCACCAGGTAACAGCATGCCAACAATGGGTACTCTTTGCTGCACCCATACAGGCAATATTTATTTACCCAGGTTGCTCATTCCAACAGTGCATTGTTCTTACCAGAATGCTTGCCAGCTCCTCTTCCTCACACTCACTTGGCTCCTTCCCCAGCTTTTCTCGTGTTGGCTGCAAAGAGCATGGGTGTGTTAAGCTGACAAGAGAACCCCATTGGAGTTTGCACTGGGCAGCTTTGGGGCAATCTAAGGCAGCTGTTATATGCAAATTGTTTTTCTTTCCTGGGCCTTACTTCAGTTTCTGGTCTTTCAACACATTCTTCCCGGTAGTATTCTCACTCTCAGCTTTGTTTTGTGTTTCTCCTACTTGTAAATGTCCCTCTAAAGCCAGTGTCCCAGCCGGGCCCTCTAACTTCACATCCTCTGCACTAAGGAGGTTTTGGTGAATAAATCAGTTTCTCTTCCACATCTACAGCCCTGCACCGAGTAGCACCTGTGTGAGCCCACCTCTAAGGCTGGCTTTGCTGAGGAAATTAGAAAGATCACAGTGGGACAGTATGCTGAGCTGGAGAGCAGACCACAGAATCAAAACAAAGACTTGTTTTGTCACTGTGCAGTGACTAGGGCCCTAAGTGCTGCCTCCACACCGTGGTGGCTGGAAGCATTTCTGTGAAATGTGACACCTGTGTCTGTGCCATAAGTCAGTTGGATGTGTGCTGCACGTTGTGAGGCATTACCAGAATTTCCTGTATTTCGTCCTTGTCACATTTCACGTGGTAGAGCACCATGTCCTGAGCAATGTCCTTCCGGTTCTCCAGCTTGTTCATCTTATCATATGTGTCTGTATTGAGCACAGACCAACCCAGGAACTGTGTCAAGGACTTGGTGAGGGGAAAAGGAAGAAACAGTGAAATAACCAAAACATCTGTTCCACAAAGACTCAGAAATATAACCCTGCATGATATAGTTTTAGAGAAACATAAGCTCCACTTTGCTGCAATTTTAGCAATGAGCAACCTTGTGTTTGATCCCAGCTGCAACTTGCTCCTCAGCAGAGAAGCTCCCAGCTGTTGAATCTGCCCAGGCCTTCAAAGCATCCATGCTGTGGAGGCTCAAGAACCTCTGTCCAGTTCAGCATATAGAAAACTATTTCTGTGTCGCTGCAAGTACCTCCAGAAGTGTGGAAAAGCTGCTGTTACAATGGTGACAGCAGGTCGGGAATGCTCATATCAAGAGAGAGCAAGGTGGTCTCGCTGCCTCTCTCATGTATTTACTCACACATTGTGTTTGATTTCAGCTTGTTTGCTGTCCAGTGGACAATTCAAACTGATTTTTTTTCCCCCCACAGTCTTTTTGTTTGATAAGAAAAGTCTGTTTCAGGAAATGTCCTTGATAGCAACTGCCAAGAGCTGAATGCTTATATTGCATTGAAACTAGCATAGGACCATGTCTGAGCATCAAGGTCCTTAATCACAGCTACTGTTGGTAGATTCAACAGCTGGCCTCCCTTTGTATTTTAGCTATGTAGACAATTTCTGGGTAATTTTTTGAGAGACTTGCCCACTCAGTGAGAGCCAGCTGTCGGGTATGTGAACACAGGTCAGAATTGCTGTGTTGGCACATAGTAGCTACTCATGGCTAAGTGTCCAATACAAGAATGCTGAAACAAAATTATGTGAACACAGCTGCGTTTCCAAGACCAAACTCTTCCAGAATGTCAAATAGTTGCTTTCAAAGCTTTCAAGCTGATGTACAACACTTCTCTAAGCAAAAAAGATACCTATTTAGCTGCAAAACACTAGGGATGCTTCACAGGTGTACAACGAGCAACAGAGACCTCTTCAACTTTATGAATTACTTCCAGCCACAGCAAGGAACTATACCTCCATGAGGGTTTCATCCTGTTCATCAAATGGTTTCCCATCTTTTCTGTTATAAAATGTGACAACACCAACAATTTCTTCCCTTTTGTTCACTATTGGCATGGAGAGAACGTTTTTGATAGTCCATCCTGATTCATCTAGAGGACCTTCCTTGAAGCAAGAGCAAGAAGAAAGATATCATGTACTTAATGTGTTTCCTAAAGACATCAGCACTCCCATTCTACATTAAGACTACATGCAAAATCAGTATTTATATGCCTAATATTTACTCTATATTACATTTCTGATATAAAATATAAAGTAGAATCCTTGGAAGTTTCTGCAATACCTGAAAGTTAAACATCTCATCTGCAGCAGCATTCATAATGTTGCAAATCTAGGGGATCACACAAAAGAAAAAGTTTTACAATATGGGCAATGAGAAGCTTAACTACCAAAACAACTGAATTGGTGAGAAAGCAGCATGAGTCAGACTTCATCTCAGAAAGACTTGAGGAATTCTAGGTTAAGTACTTACAAACCCACTTTCAGCCACATATGCTGGCAGTCCAGTTACTAGTGCCCAGTGATCCGGGGTAGGATTTCTAAATGAAAGAGAAATGTGTAAGGGTAATTAAGGATACATGTTTACTGAAGAATGATCATGTAGCTGAAGTATATCCAGCTGACTGAATAATCCCAGTTTACATATTTCATCCTCGGTTCCTAAACAATCCTGTTACTTTCAAAGGAGACCCACGTACACTATGAGAAAATACTTTCCCTTCAAGGATTCAATACAAAATAGTATTGAATAAAATACTCATAAAATATCACAGTCTGCAGAGACTTAATAAGAAGTAATTCCTGGGAGCGGGGTCATGTTTCAGACCTTCAACACAGAGAAAGACAAAAGGAAGTTCCTGGATAAGGATGTCTGCCAGCCTGAACTTTGAATACTGCTGTACCTAAGCAATGGGGGTCTTTCTTTGAGAACATACACAGATGCAAAGTAGTGTGACCAGAACTGGGCAACACTCCTGTTATGTCAGATTTGACTAAGGTGCCCAAGACTCATCTGAAAAATTTCAATGGCAAGAAGAGAGGGCAGTTCTCAGAAAGAGGGAGTCTCCTACTGTCAGGAGGGGAGGAAAGGCCAGAGATAGACTTAAGATGGGGTCAGCAACCAGAGGTTAGAGAAAAGAGGAAGTGGATCAACACAAGGGCATCCTGAGTGGGCTCACCCACTGACACAGGGAAGGCACAGAGGAGGAATAATGCCTGAGTCTGGCAAGGACAGTGGCAAAACTGCAGACAGTCAAGACAGTTCATTTCTACATCTAAAAAGAACCACTGGTTGCAGTGAATTTTGGAGCTTGGTTTGCCAGCCAGGATCCTAATACCATTGAGGAAAGCTTTATCCCACAGAAATACGAGTTGAAGAATCAACTTACATTCTGTCTCTCTTACTCAGTCTTCTATCAGTGCTTTGCATTTCTTCTCATGGATGTCTTTAAATTTTGGGGAACCTTGAGTTTAGCTATACTCTGCATCAGTACCTAGCATAACAGGGACTGGACACTTACGGGATAACTTTAATGTCTTCTTTTCCATGTAATATATAATCAATGACCTTGTAAAAGACTATTTCCTACAAATAAAAAGAAGAGTGGTATTTAAATTAGTGGTGAGACAATCTAACCAAACATGAGAGNTTCTTAAGCTACATTATAATGCTGAACAAAGTGTCTTTAGCACACTAATTATCTTTTAACATACCTCTTCACAAGACAGGGTGCTCCAAGAGCTTTGGCAACAAAATGATCAGCCTGACCGTTCAATAAATCAGGGCTCCACTGACAAGAATGCAGTGTAACCCCTACATAAAGCTTGTCAAAGTTGCAAATAATCAGACCAAATCAGATGCAGCTTAGCTTCTGTCAGGTTGTTTTCATGAAGCCAAATTTCATCTAAAGCCCTGGATATTGTACACATGGATGAGTCCTTGAGGAAGGTGGCTGTTTTGTTGCTGGGGTTTTCCACAGGTATCTCTCTATACTTCTGATATCCACAGACTTTGTGAAGTTGTGTTTGTGTTTTAGGCTTTGACCTGGTTTGCCATGGTCAGGCACATTTTTCCTTCCATTATCTTCTCTGCGTTTGACAGTCCCATTCCAGTGACAAGTTCTTCCCTTTTCCTCTATTTCATGAATCCAGTCTCTTCATTTGCACAATTAAAATTACCAGCCAAAGTAGGAGCCGGCTTTCACTTTGACTGCCTCATCAAAACTTATCTCCACACATCACCTCTCAGTGGATAGCAGCAATAGAAAAATGTACAACACAAATGTACACTCACCTTCTGCTTTGTCATGTCCAGGAGACCTACTGAGTACCGGTCACAGTTCAGGTATGCCCTCACTGTATAAAAAGCCTTGTGAAACTGCCTCTCGATGTCTGTCAGTTCCTCAAAAACTTTATTCGCTGACCACAACAGCACCTGCAAGATAACATCAAAATGTAAGCACAGCCTTTCCTTGAGAGATGGGCTTCCCAAATCTGTTTGGAGTAAGAAGGAAATGATTGGGGGTTTATACTACAGTTCCTGAAAACTGCAGGAAACCTATGCAGCAAAATGCAAAAGCATTACTAGGGAAGAAGAGTCAGGTCATCATGGAGTGTTATGTAGAAGTTCAATCTTAAAAACTACAGCACAAAATAAGTAGTTGTGTCAGGTAGAGTTGTCCTGGCTTACATTTCATAACCATTAGTAAAATCTTGTATCCAAAACCAGTGTTCCAAATTCCAGAGACTGGTGTTTGAAATATCTGAATTAACACTTTCCTCAAAGCCTTTGCCCATCTGCTTTGTGTACATATCAGCCTCTGATCCTTTTCCCCATCCTGTAGCCAAAGATGTAACCTTAAGAAAGCTGTTGCTATTAGGCTCTTGCATTTGTAAAAATGGAGGTTATGCAAGTGTTGCTGGTGGCACAAGGAGAGTCTCTGTGGGCCTAAAGGAGAAAGATACTGTCTGAAATGGTAAGAAAGCATCTACACAACTTGCTTAGCTTTGCTAATGCATGTGTGCTTGTATCCAAATGTGTGTGCTTTGCTTTCTGAGCACAGGAGATACGAGGAGCCTGGGAGATACGAGCACAGGAGATACAAGATATGAGTGCTTCAGAAGCACTGAGAACTGCTTTGACCTGTGCTTGGAACAAGAAATACTATTACATGGCTACAATCAGAAGAAGTGTGCCTCACCTCTTCACTGGACACTAGTAGATGTTTTTGACAATTGTTAGCTGTGTGGGTCTCTGCTTCTAATCCATAAACTGGGACAAATCTGCCACTTCCATAAAATCCAAGCTGTTCATTGTCATCATCCCTCAGAGAGGATAGTGGAGGAAAATGAGCAACAGTTTGGGCATTTTACAGCATGCAATAAGTAATTCTGAAAGCCACAAGCCCGTTGAGGAGGACTGAAAGAAACAGCTGAAAAAATGTCTAATTCATGGAACGATGTAAAGAAGTTGGTCAAGATGTATTATATGGTCTTCTAACAGGACTCTTACATAGTATCTGAGCACAAGCAGACTGAGCTCTCTTTGCACAACCCATTTTACCTACAGTATTACACAGACTTAACAGTTGAGATTTGCAATGTTAAAATACTAGACCACTTTTGAGAATGTAATTNCAACCAATTGCCTGCTCCAGAAAGTCATTGCAAGGGTTTACATCCATCCCAGTACATTTAAGGGTCCTGTTGTAGTCCAAGTTATGGTAAAGAATGATGATGGAACTATTTCAATTCAGTGTACCCTAAAACTCTAATCTGTGTTTATTTCTACTGATGGAGGCCAATACAACAGGTGTACGNGTGGGACCTGCTGATGCATCAGTGATACATGAACACGGGACTCCTGGGTTCAGTCCCAGGACAGAGCAACCTGTTGGAGACATCAGGCCTTTCAACTCTTGTGTCTCC
>WEIV01003357.1:28808-58492 GCA_013390005.1 Calyptomena viridis
GACCACTTACTGTTTCATCAGAGCTGGTGAAATATGGGCCGTTCAGTTTATTAATAGCCACAATGACAGCAACCAAATCTTTGCCATTCAAGATGGGTGTTGCAAGGATGTTTTTTGTAGTGTAGTCGGTGAGCTCATCAACAAATGGGCTGAACTGGGCACACTGTTTAATAGAGAATTTACAAATTAAGCATTTTCTTCAGTGTCTGTAGTCTTAAAACCAAGTAAT
The DNA here is from genome assembly GCA_013390005.1 of Calyptomena viridis. NCBI lineage: Eukaryota > Metazoa > Chordata > Aves > Passeriformes > Eurylaimidae > Calyptomena > Calyptomena viridis. Next base: position 29,038 of record WEIV01003357.1, read on the forward strand.
AGCACAGCCTTTCAAAGTAAGCTGCCCCAAAAAAGTTTTTCTTAAAAAATTACTGAGGAAGAGAAATACATTAGCAGGAAATTGGACAATCTACAGGTGATAAAGCTAGTATCAAGAGCAGAAGCTGTGGCTTAGGAATGCAACGTGCTTTTAACTTTCTATGAAGATCTGGCAAATCATAAACATGTCAAAATCTGTCAGAACAAGAAAGCTCTCCACTGGTCTCAGATCAATGACATTCTTCGTAGTACCTCCTTCATCCTTTCCTCAAACTTCCTATTAGCACTGCATAGCGAGTACAGCCAGATACCATGCAGCACTATATAACCACAGTGTACAAACCAGTGCAGTCACTGGGAAGTTCATTTTTCTTCTGCTTTTGCCTGGACCCTGAAACTTGTCATCAGCTTGCAGCACACATGAAACCGTCTACCCCTTGTTCTCTCAAAAGTGTTCTCCCAGTCATTCCCTTTGTGCATGGGATGGTAGAAAGTAGGGAAAGTATCCCAATGAAGGCTGCAACTGGCACCAGTAATATGTGTTTCTTGGCAATCTTCCCGTGCACCTGGCAGCAACCTAGCCCTTTCTGCCCTAGGAGCATTTTGGTAGTGGTTGCCATGTGAGAAGGCTCTGCTATGGACTGGGCCGCCCAGGAAGTCACCCAGTAAGGAATTGCTATTCAAACTACTGAAAGGATGTTAGATCGTGCTGTAGGGACAGCTCAAAAGGAGCTTGTCCAGTTTGTCCTTATGTGAATATTACTTTTCCCCAATAGCAAAAGAGAACAAAGCAAAGAAAGAATAGTACAGAGAAGGCAGATGGCCTTCACCTGCACAGGGTCCTGTTGACACCATCATTGCCTGCCAATAGCGAGTGCAGCGATGGTCCTGCTGAGCCAAGATCTTCTCCCTGCTCAGCTGAATAACTTGTTTTTTTAAGTTCTTCCATTTGGGTTAGGAAAAACCACATAGCTCTGATCATATTCAGAAGCCTGCACTGGAAAGAAAAAACCAGTCCCTACTGCACTTTCTCCCCATATCTTCCCCACTACTGGCCTTGCCTGCCAAATGGGATAGACCAAGCACTTAGTCTCTGGCTGTCCTTCAAAGGGTTGTCTTATGACAATGTCTAAAAACACTAGAGTTGGAGTGCCACACTTAACTTACAGCACTGCAATCCTTCCATATTTTTTGAGAAACATCTGAAATCATATAGCTTTAAAAAGTTTGTCACATTCTTATGCTTCCCCCAATAAGAACAACATCTACCCCATCAAAAAAAAACATTGCAGAACCAAATCAGTGTCTCAGTATGTTCTGCTGAAGACAAGGAGGTTTTGCTCAAGGACATTGAGCAACAAATGAATGGATCAACAGATGGTCCCTCTGTAACTAGCAAACAATAGATGGAGTAATCCGAAATGCCATATTTGAGTCATACAGATTTTAGTTTTATACCTATGATTAGAACAAGCGGATTGTTATTGCTGCCATTCAGTTTTACATGATTCAACCCAGAGGTATGGGGAGTAAACATTGTCATGAAGGCATAAAACCAAAACATTAAAATCCCTCAGATTCCTCTTAATAATGCAGTTTACAATGTTTGCTGAAAAAGTTTTTTGGTCAAAGCTTGTCTTTTGCTGCTTCTGATGAAGATCACCTCTTGGCTGAAGCTTAATCAGACAGCAAACATTTTCAAATGTCTTTTGTGGTAGAAAACCCTCTCTGGACTCCTGTAAACAATTTCTTTCCCTTTGCAACTTACTAATGGAACGTAATATTCTGTGGAAAATTCCATGTGCATTCAGTGCAGATCTAACTACCTCACTCTCCTCTGCTGGACTAGATGTGATTTTTGTTTTTAATTATATAGGCAAGGTGCAGCAGTGCACTTGTTTTCAGGCATTCAGACCAAGTGTAATTAACATGCTTAGCTTCACCTCATTCCATAAACGAAATTGGAAGCAACTTGAAGACTTGTTACTGCGGCTTTTGTTACCAGTACACGGCTATTACATCACAAGAGCTTTGGCCAAGCACTGAGATGCACTACTGCCTCTTGACCGCTTTGTACTCATAAGTGTGTGAGCCTCTCTTCTACCCAGTAAATGAAAAAAATGGCAAACATACCTCATGGACATCCCTGATGTTCATGGTTTTCTTGGTCTGTGCAACATAACCAACAATGCCTATGTCCAATGGATAGACAATCTCACAGTCTGGGGAGACCAGGCATTCTTCAAGAGTACTTCCCTCTTGGATGTTGAAAAGCCTTGTTGCCAGTTCAGGTGTGCCATTTCTCTGCCTGTACATAAAAAGACTACAGCGGTCAGCATAAATAAGGGACCTGATTCTTCTCAAGGTTTTGAAAACCACTTTCTCCATGTTGATGCTTTCTTGCATATCTTGAATCAGCTCAAAAAGTATTTCACTCTCATTGCTATCCCAGGACTCTGTTTTTTGTTTCTTCTCAAAGTACTGCTTGGCAAAAGCGGGATTGCCATCAAGAAATTTCTCCACATCCTCTTCACTGATGCTCATTGTGAATGCCCTGGATCTTGTAGTAAGTAGTAGTCCAAAGATGTGGTCTATGCAAAGAGCAATCTAATTTCTCATGTAGTTCCTAAATTTTTGTAATAGAAGATACTGCTTCTACAATGACCCAGGAAGAGGTATCACTGCAAAGAGAGCTTGTCATCAGGAAGGTGTATTCCTTTATAGTGCCGAAGGTGAGTCTGTGGGAGGACAGATCTTCTCAACCAAAGAGATTAGGTGACCTCTACAAGAGCTTTGAGTCAACTTTCCTCTTCTTAATCTAACTGCAAACAAATATTGCGTATTCACAATATCTGAAAACACTCTCCTTTCTCTTGATAAGCAGGACACTTACTGAAGCAATTATACTGAGGCAGCAGCAACAGGGAAGAACTGCATCTCCTAACATTGAAATAAGCTCTTTAAAGTCTAATTAAATATATACTGCTTGGGCCTAATCCATGGCTAACCAGGTGCACATCTTATTATTTCTGCTCTCCCAGATCCCAGCAAGAGTAGGAAGTGCATCCTTCACAAAAGAATACAGTGGCCAGACCAAAAATAATGAGGTAACATTGCTCTTTCAGTACTCTATTATTGTATGGCTCTTTAGTTGTGCCTGTAAGGGCTGTTCTCTAATAGAATAACCAATCCTGAATGCTTAAGTCCAGGATTTGAGTTGAATTTGCAAGGACTATGGCCTTTTCTTCTTGCTAGTAAGAACCAGAACAGGAAAATATGCCTCTTATTGGCATCCCTCTAGGAAGGAATCTGAAGAAATTCTGTTTGGGATTGGTGGATTGAAACAATATGAGAAAACATGGGAAGCCCTGCAGACAAAGCAAAGAAACAACCAACCAAACAAAACCCAAACAAAACAGGAAGGGAGAAAAATTTCCCTCATCACAGTCAGTGGAGAAAGGGTGAGAATTATGGCCGTGAGGAACAGAAATTTTTTCACATCAATGAAGATATATTGTGAAGTGTGAACAGCAGGTGAGGGTCAGTGTGATGCTGCTAGGCAAATTGCCAGAGAGGCCACTACCCTTCAGAGGAATTAAACAATGCACAGGAATTTTCATTACTGGGGAACAAGGATATGTCCCATCCACCACACTGCCAGAAAATAAACAAGGCTCACCTGCTCAAGGAGTAAGGGCCCAGGCTGCTTATCTCTGTGAGTATTGTCGCTACTGCCAGGACTGGTTCAATCCAGCCCAAATATGAATGTGAATGCCTGGGAAAAAGGTGGCTTGTTCTGGTAATCCTTGTAGTCAGGATATTAAAATAGAATTATTGCTCAAGAAGACTTGAAAGAGATGATGTGTGCCAGGGCTGCATACACTGCCTCCAATAACCCTGTTCTAAAAGAGGGACAAGGATCTACTCCTCGTGGTGGGGGACTGCTCCAGACCTCCAGACTGAGAGTGGGTGAAATCTTTTTGTGAGCAACAAGCAAGACTATCCCAAGCACAAGACTTGTTGGCAGTGGCAAATTTTAATTTTCAAACATCTGTAGGGATTGCAGTGTTTCAGATTGCAGGGTTTCATATGTCACAGCAGTTTTCTGGGTGCAAAGGCCAGCAGAAGGAGTAAGAGGGAATTTTCTTTGATTTTGACTGAAGGCAAGGGAAAGAACTAGCTGAAAAATGAAGGTGAGAGACAGCTTAAGTGAGTGAGACCATGAAATGAAGGTTTCAAACTGGAAAAAACAGACCATTCTATAAATGATGTGTTCTTGTTAATCTTAAGCAAGAAAAAACCAGACAGAAAGTGTGTAAGCATAGTGAAATTATTGAAAATACCATGAACAAGTAAAAATGGAAAGTAAGAAAGGTGAAGATGGAATATAAGATTACATTAGGAACATGAAGGGCAATGAACACTTTCTGTTTATCGTTTAGGGAAGAGAAGAAATGTCAAGGAAAGAACTGAAGAGCAGGAGGTTTTGGAGGGCTCTATGAAATAACCTTTATAGTGTTAGTGACTTTTTCTGACAACTGATGGAGGAACTTCTGAGGTTTTGATATGCTGGGAAAAGGCAAATGTAATGATTCTTTCCACAGAAGAGGAAAAACAAAGAATTGAAGAATTCCAGAACAGACCATTTCAAATTTGGCTTCTAAGAAAATAGAGGAACAAACATTTTTTTATATTTAAGTAGCAGCCAGTGTGATTTTGTCAAGAGCAAACTGTCTCATACATGATCATTTTCTTTGTGCCAGAGTAAGAAGTCTGTGGAAAAAAGAAAACAATTGTTGCAACCTCTAACTGATGAGGAAATGACACACAAAATACTCTGTCTTTTAAGGTGAGGGCTTAGATTAAATAGTTAAAATGTGACAGCAAATATATCTGAAAGATGAAGAGTTGTTGTTAATAGTTCATGAAAGAAATGTAGAATTTCTTGGGTAGGATTCTCTGTGGAGGCTATCAGTATTTCCACTGATGGGTGGAAAAATGTTAAGGCAGCAAATGAGCCACAGTCATGTGTGTGTAAATGCGTTTGAGCACCATCTTAAAACTAAGTTGCAGACAAGTATGTTCAAGACTAGAGGACCACAACTCACTAATGGTGCATGGAAAGTCCTTATGTGGAGAAGAGTCACCTGGTGAATTCATGGGGATGAGTCACTATCTGAGCTTAATATAGGCCGTACGTATGTCAAGACTACCAGGCAGAAGGATGTGTACATCCATTAGGATGAACTTTTTATTGCATAAGCGATTATGCCAAGTTGTAGTGAACAGATGCCTCCCTTGGAATACAATAGGAAAATGTGACCTCTGAGGAAAGACTGAGGTTTCTCATGTCTCTTTTTGAGTCATCTTTTTTCTAAATAAAACAGTTTCCAATTATATAAAAGGCTACTGCTAAGAAAAAGGGATCAATCTGTTCTCCATAATTATGTAAGGGCAGTAGATTTTAGACCTGCATATAAAAGGCTTCCAAAACATTGGAAGAGATTGCTCTCACCTTATCTTAGATACCCCTAGAAACAGAGATGCCATCCTTTTTCCCAGTGAGCACTTTTAGTCAGAAGAGGTGCACATGTAATGACACCAGCCAGCTGGAAATGATTCATACAAACAACTTCTGAGAGCTGGACGGAAACTAATTTTTCTGTGGTCTAGCCTTCCATTGTCTATGGCTTGTCATGCCAGGTATATGTAAGGAAACCATTGCTCAGACACCAGGAAAAACTTCATTTGCAGCTGTGTAAACTTCCCAGATGGGAGTAATTTTATTCATGATTAATGCACGTTGAAAGCTGGAAGCAACCTTCTGCCTTCCAAGGCCTCCACTCCAGTATCAACCTGAGCCCTTCCGATGCAAGGTAAAATACAAGCCTTGTTTCATCTCACAGTGATAGGAAAGAAAAAGGTAAAGCAAAACAAATTAAAAAATTTAGCAGGGGACAAATACAATTCAAATTCTGGTATCCCAAAGAAATGAAGTTTCCTATCATTCCTTTGAAGAGAGATTAAAGTGAAGCATAGGTCCTCTTACAGTCCAGCATACTGTGGCCTGGGATGTTTCATGGTCTGTCGGACTTGTGCTGGGTCAGATTTGTGGAAGGAGAGAAGGTCTTGTGGATGCTCACAGTTATTTCTCAGAAATGTTTCAATGTCCAGGAATGTATGAAACAGATATGTTAGGAGAGAGCTGTACAGGTAGAGGATGTACTTAGGATGCCCTATGTCTGAACAGAATGTCCTTTGGGCTTGGTAACATATGGTGTTTTCCTGACATAAAAAAGTTCTGTGGCTGCATTAAGTGGTATGCAAGTTGTTGTATATGCTTCTTGGTTGTGATTTGGCAGCTGAAAAGTTGCAAATGGATGAACTATTCAAAGTTGGCACTCTTTTTACTCCAAACCTTCCAGATATTCACACTTTGTTTGTATAAAAGGTTATGTTCAGTTCAAGATAAATGTTTTTGTTTCAAAACATTTGTAAGAAAAATAAACAGTGTCCAACAGTGATATTCCAGGCTCAAAATATGAAAGATCCAAGCTCAACTCCTGCTTCTCTACACAGGATGTGAAACTTAACAAGATTTCCTCTAAACAAAGGGAAAGAATGAAGTTCCTAAAACACTGAAATTTCTAGCTGCAGAATTGGAGAAACTGAGGCAATATTTGTTAAGCCAAGCCAGGGCTATGTGACTGCAGTGCAACTGAAACCATGTAGGAATGGCAGGTGGAAATCTAAATTGCCTTTGCAAATGGAGCCAGCAATGCCAGAGCAACCCCCTTGTAGAAGGGTGGTGGGCTGATGCACCCAGAATTTAAAGCTTGGTCCAAAGGCTTCAGGTATTCCCTACGCCTTCAGGGATACTCACGTGGCACCATGAATGCTGTTGCTGGCATAACAATTATAACTGAGGTGGATACAGTCTAAGCTTGCAATAGGATAATGTTCTTTGTGTGTACTTAGGCAGACAATGGAGGATTTTGGAGGAGGATGAAGCTGCTATTTTGGGAAACTTGCAGTAGACTCTCACACAACATAATAATATCTAAACACGTGTGGTTGCACAAATTTGTTTTTAATAGCTTTAAACCGGAACTGCAAAGTTGGCGTAAGACCTCTGCTTTGTTGGGTGTTGGTGGATGTAATTTAAACAGTGTTTCAAATGAAAACCTCAAATGTTTAAGCTGCCCTGAAGGCTAGTCTGGGAAAACAAGCTGGAGTTTCTATGAACAAAATTCCTCACCTCCCAGCAATTCATATGGCAGTCTCTCCCCAGTCCTAGGATGGACACTACTGAAAACTCCAATTGTGCAGTAAAATCATCCAGCTGACATGGTGCAAAACATACCTTCCAGGAGAAGCAGTACAGTTATGGCCATTTATAAGACTGTGTCCAAAGTAGTGGGTGCAGACACTAGCTGTAAAGCAGAAAAAGAGATGGCAAGTGCTGGGAATGTTAGAGCCAAAGATGCTTCATTCCCCTCCCTCATGGAAACATTGTTTTCCTCTTAACCAAGAGGCTGTGGAGAGCAGAGCTGCAAGTGACTAATTTGATTAGACGCTATCTTACAGGGTGCTGTATTGACAGCTATACTCAAACCTTTCTGACTCACTCATCTATTGGTATAATGAGATTGCAGTTTATCTGCTTTACCATGTAATATTCTCATGCCACCTGCTTGTATACAAGAATAAGTTTTCTTGCCTGGAGCCATGGGAGCCCAGTGGGGATCAGAGCCATGTCCCTCATCCCTCCTGGGCCAGGGTCTTCTTCCATCTCCCAAAGTCTTGCTTGCTCCTCCCAGTGCACATGGATTGTCTCTTGCCTCATGGAGAGCAATCATGCAAAGCCTTACAGCTCTTGCTCCACATCCTCCCTCTTTCCTTCCCGCTGTGACTGTCCAGGGATTTTATGTGGCACCACAGCAGGACACTGCTAGGCCACACTCCTGGCTGTGGTCCAAGCTAGTGCAGCCACCAGTGGATGGGAGACTGCCACAAGCCTCCCTCTTGACACACATGGTCAAGCTAGTCAGAGTTGGACTGGAGGCAGAGGGCACTTGAGCAAATCTGGGGATTGTTCCAAACTAAGGGAGCAGAGAGCAGGGCTACCCTTTGTCAAAACCTTAAAAGCTAGAGAACCTCCTCCAGCCCAGCCTGGGCAAGCACTGATTCCTGCCCCTGGAGTCAGGAGCCTGACAGAGGTGCAAGGTGGCAGCAACGGGGACATGTGTCAGTCAGGGTGTGTACGTGAGTATAGCTGGTGATGCATACTTGTTTTAACATAATCTGACTGTCACACAGAAATACAGTGGCAGAGCTCAGGAGCATGGATTAGTGATGGCTCTAGGTCTGCAGAAAATGCAGCTTGAGTAGCCGCCGATTATTCCTTGCTGGAGGGAGAGCTGATATCAGCTGATATCTGAATTGTAGCAGGATTGATAAACATTGTTATAAAGTATAAATCCTGTGCACTGTGCTGCTGCCAGTTCAGTTCCAAAGGGTGAACAATATACTTTCACTTTGGCCAGAATGTTGACTCCATCTTGTCACAACCAAGGAACATCGGCTCTCACCCTATTAATTCTTTTGGAGAATTACCTTACAATTAGCATATTAATTTATGTATTGCATTGGTGAATTGCAGGAATCATTCAGAGATTTACATGTGAATGGTCCTCACAGAAAGAAGGTGGATTTCTCAAAGTGGCAGCCTCTCCCTTGCCCTCTAGCTCATGGGTCAGTCTGGGACTTGGCGAGTCTGATTGCTACTTTTTTTCAGAGACATTTATGAGGAAACATATCTTTGCCATGTCAGAACACTGGAAATATACCTAAGCCTTTACTAAGTCATCACAGACCTGATGTGCCTTCTTGACTTTATCCTCCTTGTATACATTGTAAACTAAGATTCTCTCAATTTTATGGTGAGATGGCTCAGTTAAAAAATATTAAAATACAGTAGCAGTGGTGATTTCTGCAGTAAGTCTACATGATTTTATTTTGTTTCAATTCACAGATTGTATCCAAAGCTCTTAGCACAAATCACTGAATCTTGAATAAGAAGATTACTTCGTTCATCAAATGTCCTATGAAGTTCATAAACAGAAAAGATCATTAGACTCTTCTCAGACTAAGCTGTGTGCACTCCTTGTGCAACCATCTTCCCAAAATACTTAGGCATGGAATCAAGAAAAATACAATGGTAGGACACAAAAACTTTTAGAAATAATACTAGTAACACAAAACAGGTGTTCAGATATACTCAGAAGTAAGTTTGCTCATTTGGTGTCAGGAAGAAATAAGAACGAGGAGAGAAGGGGCTCTAAGGAAAGATTTGGAGATGTCTGCAGAAGAGGACTGCATCCCGGATGAGTGAACTGATTTGCAGGAAACATGGCCAAAATGGGAGAGGAAAAATAAGGCAGAGAGCAGAATTGTTTAGTAGAGAAGAAGGGAAACAGAAAAACTGACTGTTCACTTCAAGACTAATGAAAGAGCAGAAGAGTAATGAGGAATTAAAAAAAGGCTACTGACTCCATAAAAAGCTGTGGAACCAGTGGAGTGTGAACAAGCATAGCCACCATGGGTGGCAACAAGATAAGTAAAAAATCACTAGAAGAATTTGGGAGTGTCTGTGTAGTCTCAGTGCACCCGGCAGTACAGTATAAAGTCGTGTGCAACATTGGCAAGTACCAGGTTGCAGCAAAGAGGAAGCAAGCACTCATATTCTAGACACCAGCAGCAGGCTTGGTCATGCAAGTGTTTTACAGAAGTGGCCCTAGCTCCCTCTGTGCTGGGGATGCAGGCACAGAACTGTAGTGAGTCCTGCAAAGCTTTTGATGATGCTTGGACACACTGCGGCCTGTTTCCTCTTCCTTCTCTCCTTGTGGGCAGAGGGTTTTCTGCAGCAGAGGTTGCTACAAGTGGCATTTTTAATGGGCATTGGTAACTATCTCTTTGAGGCAACACTGCAATTTTCAGTGTTTCTAGTTTGTTGCTCAGTCTGAAGTAGATGTATGCTTAGTCTTCAGGTCAAGTATATTCCAGTTGTAAGTTTACAGTGGTGGTAACACTGGGATTCTGAGAGTTGACTGGAACCTCTGTAAAATAAAGCATTTTGCTATGTAAATGATCAGAAGCCAATCATGGTGAAAACATTGAAGTCTATATAGAGAAGACTTACACTGTCTAAGGTCTTGAAGCTTCAAAAATCAGCTGTTTAAAGCATAAAACAAACAAAAAATCTTCCATGAAAAAAAAAATATCTTTGACAGCTTAGAAAACCCCTCACAGCTCTTTTCTCTTTTTCCAAAGCTACACACTTTCATCCATTTCTTCTGCAGAAGAAGCAGGATAGAAAGCTGAAATACAGTTGTATGTGAAAGCCTTTGTTTATTCTCTAGCTCTGTGACTTGCTAAACAGCCTTGTGTTCACAGCTTCCCTCCTCTTGGAATGCAGAGAAGTGCTCCGACCTAAACCTTTCCTCCTTGTACCTTCTGTTGCAGATGGAAACTCTGTCCTCTGATGCCTACTAGGGCTAGGTGCCCAGCTAATGTCTTTTGACCGCATGCACATACAGATTTCCTTGGCGTTTGTAATTTGTGCTTCTGGTTTTAGCTTTTAAATCCATCGTCAGGGTTGGCATGAACATCCTGGCTTATCCATAACTGCCCAAGGTCTGTGCCAGCAGTATTACTTTTGTAAAGTATCTTGAGATGCATGCTATGTAAGGAACTGTATATATTCCATTGTAGTAATCTGGTGCAATAATCTGGAGGCATCACTGCAACATACATATGGTCTCCTTTTACATCATGCTTTGCAATAAATTACACCCCATAGCCTGTTACAGCCCTGCATTTATGGTGTTAAGGTTCTTCTGTTGCATGAACAGAAAGGGAAACAAATAGTACATACATTATTTATACCTCCAGGTATATTCACATATCTTCAGAGCCTCTAGACTCTGGAAGCTATCCTGAGAATAACACTGGGGATTGAATTAACTCTGCTCTGTTACCTCACTGCAAAATGTGGGAGAGGGTACTTGTGCCTGAAGGGACCAGACTCCTTCTTCCTGCCTGCCTCTAGGAGAAGAGTAGGATCAGGCCACAGAGATAGCTCACAGCTCTCTTCAAGTGTGAAGATCTTATCTCCAGAGAGCAGAACTTTCAAGTTTGCAGATGCCATTCCCCTTGTCCACTTTGAAATGCCAGACTCTTCAGGCTTCTTTGTGCTGAAAGGGCCAATCTTTGCCCTCCAGGAACTGGCAGCTTGGCATGAAAAAGACAAATATTGTATCTTAAACAAATGTTGCAATCGAAATGAATCTCCAAGTGGATCAGTTCAGTAGTAGTAAATACTACACATGTATGGAGATACATCAACAATATGCCTTATAGGAAATACAAGATAACAACACCCAAAATGTTCACCTTTTTATCTGATGACCAGAAAAGGTCTCTTTTTGATGAGGTTGCCTCAGGCCTGAATGGTGTTTCAGTAGAGATTAGCAACAGGCCATTTGGAAAACTATCTTGTGGGAGGGTAAAATCCAGCAGCTCACTGATCAAGCTGGAACCATCATCTATATAGTTGTACAGAAATCAGATGGCACAAAACCTGATACAACTCTTCAGCCAGCAGATCACTGTGTCATAAAATTGCAGTGCAGGAGATATTTTAGCCAGCTCTGCATTCACCCTGTTCTACCAAGGCAGCAAGATGTTGAAGTGTTTGGGAGAGAGGCCGTTACTTAATTTTTCTGGCAAGCACTTGCCAATGGCTCCAAGAAAACCATTCGCTCCAAGCTGACTAGACATTGTGGCAGAGGAGCTGAGACTCCTTGACTCCTCTGTGCTTTGAGCAACCCTCTGTTTTCACTTGAGAACAAAGGGACATGTTTTTGTCTTCTTCTGAGATGTGTTGTGTGCATGGGAGTCCCTGCTCTGCCAATTTTCAGTCAATACATTTAGCAAGAATTATATTATCCTTCTTCAGAAGAGAAAGGTGCCCTCTAGTTCCTGGCATTTAAAACTGAGATATTCGAATGTTGCCTTGAAAGTCATACGGCAGTGATTTGTGATGTCTTTAACCTAATAATGTTACACACCCAAGAACTTTACCCTTAAACCATGGAGGAACAAACTTCAAGCAATTTCCTCTTCATATGTATTGCACTACTCTCTTAATAGGAAAAGTTCAGCATTTTGGAGCAGAAGTCACAGAAACTGAAAACCTCTATGCCCACAGCTTTCATGTGGTGTCCTATGATGTACTGCCGGGAGGCCTTATTTCTCCTGCCTCCTGGCCTGATGAAGCAGTGGAGCAGACTACCACTGTCCTTTCAATCCTTGGCAAATCTGGGACTGGGAGGTGTGTTCTCCAACAATGCAAGCACAAGCAGGTGACACCCCAGAAAAGGAGACCAGCATCCTCAGCAATGCAAATTAGGCTTGAAACTAGAGCATGAAATCCTCATGATTTATGGTGCAATAACCACTACAATAGCTATCAAGGGCGACTCAGAAGGCAATGTACATGTAGTTGTTCTTCGGCACCCTGGCAAAGAAGCCCACAACTTGATCGCCTCCTGGACAGCAGGGAACTTAATGCCTGATCCAGGATGCTATTTAGAGATCTCATACTGTGCCATCAGCTGCTGAGTTAGCAGCACGTGTTGCTAAATCTGAAATGGCAGTGCAATTGCAGTAATTCCCAGACCAGTTTACTCAATGCTTATTCCAATAATAAGGCAGATGGAGGGGGACCTGCTAGGGGTAGGAAATCCAAAACTGCTGCAGCTGTATTTCACAGGATAGGGAAGAAGGTAAGATTAATCATCTCATCTGCATACCTGTTTTACTGCAGGTCATTAAAACTACCAGTTATTCTTCTGCTGAGTTCAGTATGCTGAATGGTCAGGCCACTTCTATTCAAAAACAGCCAATTTTTATGAGCAGGTCTGGAACAGGATCTTGGATGTCTTCTTTGACAATCAAACTCTGAGGGTACCTTTGTTTTTATAAAATCCATTTCATGTTACACCAAATTTAGCAAGCCCAGAAATATGCTTCAATGCTTTGATTCCTTCATTTTTTCTGTGGCTAGTAAAAATGACCATAATATTGCAAAAATGAAGGTTAGTTTGATTTTGTTTTCTTCTTGCTCCTAACAGCAAATAATGCAGTGACAGATGTTTTGCTCACCAATCAAAATCTTGTGCTGTGATTAGCTATTATTAGCATGTGTCTAATCCCAAGGGGATTAAATGGTCATCTAAGCATGGCTTCGCGTGTCACCTATGTCTCACATGGACATAAACTAATCTGTTTTGTTAGAAACAGATGAAGCAATAAGTGTTCAGAAGCCTTCTAATTTATAGAAAATACTTCAATTTGTTCTTTGTCATATTGCCACACCAGGGTGAAGAAGCACACATCTAGCCCTAAAAGGGGCAGTTTAAGAAGTTAGTTTTTATGTGACTCTTTAAGCAGCCAAGCAGTCCTAGTTACCAGCAGTTCATTCCCCTGTGAATTTGCCCAGGTTGCCTCTAAAGACAAGCAGATGGCATGAACAGGGAATGGTCAGTCACTACACTGCATACCAAGTACCATTGCCTCCCTGTAAAGTGTAAGTGGAAGGTGCTCAGAGGCCGAATGAAAGTTTCCTCTGGCATCAAGCAAGGACTGCCTTTCCCAGACAATGGGCAACTCTAAACAAACTGCCTGGAAAGAAACACAATTCACACCAGATATGGGGCAAGGTTGTGTACTTCTGTCCAGAATTCCTGGGCAAGTGGCAGTAAGTAATCTTTACAGCAAGTCCAAAACCTGCCAAAGGCTTTAGCCTTACTCTTAATGTCCGGATCATTGGATCAGAACCAAAAGGATCAGGATTTCCTGGGCTTACTCCCAGGAATTTACTTGGGAACTATAGAGTTATCCCTGGTGTTTACACCCAAGCTCCCCAGCACCCAGCAGGCCAGTGGGAGAAGTAACTGCTAGTGCTGGCAACTCCAGTTGAGTGTCTGAAGTCTTAGATCTCTCAGATGAGCCTGGGAGGAGTACAGGAGCTGCCTTTGCAGTTGTGAAAATTCTTCAGGCACTTGAGAATAGCAGGCATGGTTTGCTTCCAAAAGTATTTTTCTAGTAATTTCTGCATCTTTTCATGTTTTACTGTACCCCCATGAAAGGCTTCTAGGAAGAACATTTAGGGAAGGAGAGAGTTATATAGTCTTTATGTAACTGGAAATGTTGACAAAATTAGCTGGGAAGAATGCACATTAAAATGTTGCAGTGCACAGGAGAGCTGGGGACTCCAAGATTTTGACGTGAACATGAAGGGGAAAATCTGTATTTTGGCACTTCTTTGTCCCCTCCCCCCTGTAGGTAATGCATACCATCTTTCTACTTTTGCAAGAATTACCTTAATTTGATGATGCTGGTATTGGAAGAGCTAATTATACATCTACCTCATGCATGTTGTCCAATTCAAACATGTGCTTCTGCAGGTAAGTTTGTATAGTCCAAGTGTTTCTCTGATTAATACTCTGTGCTTATTCTCTGAACATGTGTTAGAAGCAGAAAGACTTCAATGGGACAAAGGTGTGGTGCAATCAAATCAGCAGATTTATTGGCTTTCTGGGCAGGTTTTTCCATTATGTAAAAGCTGTGCTTGTATTAGTATAGCAGTCAGATCCACCAGTGTGAGGATTAAAGTTGGTTTTTACATAATGGATTATCCAAGATTAAGTGTTTTATTCAGGCACACAAGCAAAAATAACCAATTAGTGACTTTGCAGATTCCTTATTTAAAGGCAGCTGGAGGGCAATTGACACAAAACTCTTCTGCTACCTGCAGCCCAAAAACTGAAGCAGAGTAGTCTCAGGGATCTCCAACATCTCTACTCCAACAGGTAGGTCTCTTCAGCAGAACAGACCAACTTAGCATCTGTAGCAGCAAGGAAGTGCAGCTTGCATGGCAACAGTTAGGAACAGAGTAGCTGCATGGGTGTTTGGGTCCTGAGTTGTTAGCTCAGCCTGGATGCTGCTGACAAGTTTCAGGTAACTGTGTTTTGTCTTGGGATCAGGACAAGTATTCAGGGTCAAATATTTTGCAAGAATGTATCATAAATATGGTCTCTTCCCAAAGTGTGAGAAACAAATATTCTGGGATATGGATGAGCTGGGATACCCAAGGAGACAAATGAAGCCTGGGGCACCTAGTGGTTCTGCTGCAATGACAGATCAAGCCTCTAGAAAATTAATATTATTTGTTATGTTTGTAGAAGGAATGGTCAGAGGCAAGCAATATCAAGGTGTGTTTTACAACATACAATGCTCATTTACCAGAGCTCATCAGAATATTTTTCTTCCTAAGAAAACAAAATTCAAAATATTTCAATTTTTTTTCAAATTTTACCAACATTATCCATAGTCTGGCTTGATTTATAATGTAAGAATACCATGAACTGCAATACTGGCAAGAGAAATATTCTTGCAAAGCAATTGTCATTGGTGTTCACTTTCAGCTGAGTTTAGGCACCACAGTAACTCAGTAGTTTCTCAGTGGGAGAGTTGCTAGTCTACTCAGTATGGAAAAAAAATAGTTTTAAAAGAGTTTTAAAATGCACAGCACTTTCTATGCTCATCTACTACATGAAATAAAACTCTATGTTTACTTTTGTCTTGCAGAATGAAATACACACAGTATGTTTTCCTGGTCTCGGTCTTCTACACTGTTGAATATAGCCTAGCTCAGACCTGTGCAGTGGAGTCTTTCTCTGTGAAAGACAATTTTGATCCAAAAAGGGTAATTATGGTTATTCCAATAGTACACGTGAAGAAGCTTTATATATAAACTGTTTTTCCAGGTTGTGAGTTGTGTTAATCTAAAGGGATTCTTCACCAAGAAGTTAACTTCTTTTATGTGCTATCTCACAGTTGCTGTTCCTGTAGTTTGCTTTTCTCAGTACTATTTAATCTTCTGAACATTGTGGTAAAACTGGCCTTGAAAGTTAGGAATGTTACTCTCCTAGATGTCATCTTCCTTTAGCTCAACACTTGTTACAGATTTCAGCTTTGGGCAGGCCCAGGAGTGAAACAATTTAAAGCCACGTCTGAGAGAAATCTTGAACAAATGACCTGGGGTACTTGCATTCACCATCAGTAATTTTTGAGAGTCATAGCAAACTGAAATCTTAACTAGTTTGGTATCCTTAACACTGAGTCTTGTTTAAGCACATCATTTGTGCCTCTGAGGAGTAAATGAGGGCTGACTTGCTGTTGGAAAGGTGAAGACGTGGGTGACAGCACTTTAATGCTCAGCAAATGTTACACTTCCATATACAGCTGGGATGTACAAGCACTTCCTCTATACAAAATTGGCTTCACTGGATCCATGTCTGGGGAGAGCTTTGATAATATTCCAGTTTTAAAAAGTCTAAGTTTTTGCTCAGGCTCCTGTATTTGGGAATTATCGACTTGTTTCAGCCTTAAGCACATAATTTGCCAAACAGATCTCATCAGTTTCACTGGATAATCAAATTTAACAAGCTAGCTTCTGCTTTTTTCAATATTTCTAATAGTCATTTTAACTTTAATGGCCTTCCTGTCTGTCAGTCAGTCACCTGTTCATATCATGTTTTCATTTGACTAGATACTGCTTGTACATTTTCAGGGACCCCCTTTTTTCATAGACATGTTCTTCTCTGTTGGAGTTCAGGATATCTGGACTACACCTCAAATTGCCCTGGAGGGTCTGGGACCCTCGCAGAGACCCCAGGAGGATACAGTCTTTGATCTGTGCCCNTTCTCCTTGATTTCATTCCATTGCTCACTTTTGCTATTCTCCCCAACACATACTCTCCTTGTCATGGAGAGTAGGTATCGCTTTTTGCTTTGCTGCATGGACCCTTTTCACTGTCAGAGATCAGCTGCGGCCCCTGGCAGCCAGACAGTGTCTCCAGCGAGGTTGCTAAGGTCTTTCTTGTTGCAGTTTTGTATCGTTGATGGCATCTTCTATGGAAGAGCAGGCAACTGAACAGGAACAGGGACGAACCAGCCTGACTCCCAGCAGGCATCTTAGGATGTGAGAAGCTTTCAGTGTGAGGTCACTGTGACCTCACAGTGGAATTTCTCACCTGACCAGTGAGAAATTGACCAGTGGAATTTCTCACTTGACCAGTACACACACAGAGCAGTGCAGAGCTCTTGGACCTGCTCCTTCTGGCACAGAAGCAAGGGTTCATCAGACAGTACTACAGGATCTGTGTGTTACATACCCACCCAAACTCAGACTTTGTCCATAGGCCAGGCAATGGATAGTTAGAAAGGCACTATGATCACAAATTTTTTTTATGCTAATCTGGCTATGGTGATTAATCCAGACATTAATACACTTTCCTGTTAGTATGCAGGGAAATGGTACGCCCTGGCCAAGAAGGATCCAGAAGGCCTTTTCCTTCAGGACAACATCTCTGCTGAATACACTGTGGAGGAAGATGGCACAATGACAGCATCTTCCAAAGGCCGAGTGAAGCTTTTTGGGTGAGCTCTCTTGACTTTCAGCTCTAGCTGCTGCCAAGAGGTACAGGATGAGGGGTACATGGATTGTGATGTCTGAGCACAGAACATGACTTGGGTTTTCTGCATCGAAAACAGAAGCTCAGCCAAGATATGATATTAGAAGCCAGTGGTTAGATGCTTTGAGTCCTGGATTACTTCTCATCCTGGCTCAGGTTGGGGTCCATCACAAAACTACTGCATAAAGTCAATTATAAAGACAGAATCTGAATGGTGGAGTGGTTAAGTAAATGAACTGCATCAAGTGAAGGAGCTAGTGAAGGCTGTGACACTGTGACAGCTCTCATTTCACTCAGAGGTTTGAGGGAAGGAGAGGAGCATAAGTGACCATTACTTTCAGATCTCTCAACACGGTGTTGGACACATTTCTGAGGAAAATATGTGGTTAACTCTGAGATGCTGTTGCAACGCCCGAACGGACATATGGAAAGAGGCTTAGAGTTCTGCCTGTTGGTCATGGTTATTACAAAGAATTACAGCATGTAAAGGGATTAAATAGCTTTCTGAGTGCAGAACAGATAATCTGGGGCTTCTGGTAGGATAGCAGTAGCAGATGTCTGTGAACCTTGTAAGTCATAACAGCACAGCCCTCCAGGATGTTTTGAGAAGGGGCAAATGAAGATTTGCAGGCAGGCTACACAGTGCAAGTGGGAAGATTCCTGAAAGGACTCCTCAGAAACCAAGTAGGGTCTCAAGGCTACTGGGAATTTTATTTCTGCAAAGGCAGGAAAAAGGAGAAGTGAAGCCTGAGCAAGGAAGGGAATGAAGGTCTTTCCAGTGTTTCACAAATTCCAGGCACAGCAAACTGTGCTAGAACATGGGTGCTATTCGGAGCAAACGGATAGCAACCAGAAAAGGGCATTGAAAGAAATGGTCTCCTACAGTGTTCTCAAAGGCTGTGTGATAGGTTTTCACCAGCTTGGCAGGATGGCTGTAGTTATTACGGTGCTTATAACAGACATCCCTGTGCCAATATTGCTAGGAAGGATTAGAGAGTCAACTCCCTGCCTCTGCTTGGGGACACAGTAAATTACCCCAAATGAGCCCAAATGCAGGTCAGCTCACTCTGCGGACTGCTAGCAGGGAGACAAGAAACAACTTCATTGTTTTGCTTGGTGACTGGCTGCTTGTACAAAAATGGGTGGTAAAAAGCCTGCTGAACTGAAGGAGGGCCAGGACACTGCCCCAGGCACAGCATAATCATACAGCAGAGTTGGAAAACAGAGAGTAGTACTGTCAGTGATGGGCAGGGGGGTATCAGATTTGCATTACTTAATGACAGTGACTTTGCATTAAAGGCCACGCTCATGCCTGAGGTAGTTGTGCCCAAGTCCTGAGTTAGTGACACCGATCTGAAGCTCACATGCTGCCATGGTTTACCTTCAATCTCATGGATCTTGTTACAGTTTCTGGGTGATCTGTGCTGACATGGCTGCTCAGTATACAGTACCTGACCCAACCACTCCAGCAAAAATGTACATGACCTACCAGGGACTGGCCAGCTACCTCTCCAGTGGAGGTGAGTGAACTTCTCCAGCCCTCTGATGCTAGTCAATTGCTTACAGCTGCCCAGATGTGTGTTTCAACATACAAACAGGAAAAACCAGTTCATCTCAGACTGCTTCAAGAGGAGACAAAGCATCCTTTTTTGAAGGGAATGCTTTATCCAAGCAGCGCATTTTATTTCCACAGAAGGGGCAGGATCCAGAGACTCCCGAGAGACCCCACTTGTACACCATCTACACTAAGAGGGAGTGATGCAGCTTAGAGGGATTGATACACACACATAGATTTTGTACAGCCAAGTGAGGTGTTGAATCTAGGGAGGCATAGTTCCTGGGCCTAGTTCAGTGTGGACATTATAGAAATGCTGAGGTCAGTTGTCCTTGTACTCCTCATATCTAATTGCAGGGAGATGTGGACCCACATTTGCCCTCCAGCAGCAAGTCACAGTTCTCCCCAGACAGACACAGCTGGACTCAAAGAAATGGAGCTGAAGTCCCCCTTGTAGAAATTGCTCATGCTGAACCTCAGTTATGCACTCTGCAAACCCCATCCTTTGTGCCCAAGTATCTCAAAGCTGTGGGACTGCAGCTGTGGCAGCTGGGGAGGACTTGATCTGCTTATGCACAAGAAAGGTGTACACTCACTTCGTACTGGAAGATATGCCACACCAAAATTAAATTAGCTGAGCATGGCTGGAAAGCATGAGGTATGTTTTGCTGAGGCTTCCTGTACAGAAAATGTAATCTGCATGGCCAAAATTTAATCTGTGTGCCCTTCCCCTCGCTATACTTGAGTGAGAAACATAAAGAGATTGTCAATGAAAACCTAAAAAGTCCTAGTCCTCCTAATAATTCTAGCCTTAGAAACAAAATGTGAAAATGCACTGGGCATCATGAGGAACAACATGATCTCAAGATTCCCTGTGCTTGTCCCAGTTCTTCACTTCATGGTGTGTTGATAAGCAAAATGTGGCAGATTATACTAGATCCTTTGGGAAGATATCCCTGCCATGTGTTGAAGTGAGGTGTCTCCCTGTGGAAGGATACAGCCCTGCTCTGTTTATTCCCATGGCAAAAGTATTCTAATGTTTTAGGGGACAACTACTGGGTGATTGACACCGACTATGACAACTATGCCATTACCTATGCCTGCCGAAGCCTGAAGGAGGACGGCTCCTGTGATGATGGCTACTCCCTGATCTTCTCACGCAATCCCCGTGGCCTCCCTCCAGCGATTCAGCGCATTGTGCGCCAGAAACAGGAAGAAATCTGCATGTCTGGCCAGTTCCAGCCCGTGCTTCAGTCAGGTACTTTGGGCTAATTAGCAAACTCATTGAGTTGTAGAGTAGATGATTGCATTTGCTGTTGATGTGACAGAACCATAGCAAACCAAGTTGTACTCTTTTAAAATATTTGAATGTTAGTTCTAATAAGAAATAGCTACAAAGAGAAAGGGCAAGAGCTTCTTGTAGGCTGGCTCTGCAGCTTTAAGATTACCCTTACAGGAATCCTGTGTATTGAAACTGGCACACTACCAAAAGATCAGCTTTGTTATTCTATTAGATAGGACAGTGATGGATGTAACAACCCAGTGTTTCAGCACATGGAAGTGCTTGCCTTGGCCACTTGGATAACCGCATCTTATCTTGGGTCTGTGCAGTGTCCTCCAGGAAAGGAGGAGAAGGTATCTACAGGAAGAAGCACCCTCACTCTTCTTAGCAACACAATTTGTGTCCCGAGTGGTTGGAATAGCAGGGACGAGGGGCTCTGAGCAGTGTTTCTGACTGTGTCTACTGGTAGTGGGAGTCGGCAGTTCTGCCACACACATGCAGACTGTGTTCAAAGCTCATTTTGAGAACATTTTTCTGAAGGTATGAGAGTTGATCTTCTAGCTCAAATGCTGCCCAAATGGCAGATAATTGTTTAGGGCTATGCTGTAGGCAGAAACTCATCTTTGTTGGCAGTTGAATGCCCACACCCTCACTGCCTTGCCTAGAAGTTGGCCAGGCCAGAGGCCACAGTGTTCCATATTGTGGGAACAAGGAGTAGCAGCTAAAACCTTCTGAACAGCACATCCTTGTGTCAGCCAGTCCTCTACTATAGAGTAGGTGCTGGCATCATCCAAAGTCGTGGGTGATGGATGGGCATGTCTGCCCCATACCCTTCTGTATGGCCCACTGTAGCAGAGGGAGGGTAGCTGGTTTGCAGGATCATGGACAGGTACTCAGGAAAGCTGAAAACACATGTCTAGGTGGGAAAGGCGGTGTGAGTGCTGTGCCAATAGACAGCAATGCAAACAGCAGCTTTTGCATACCCCCATCCTAATCTTTCACTGTGATTCAGAAGTATCCTGGGAAGGTTGTAGCTGTAGCTTCACTAAAGACTAAAAGGCTGTGAAACCACCTTGCAAACTTACTTAGAAGGACTAAAGTTTACTTTTCTTTCTTTCCAGGGGCCTGCTAAAAGTACATTTCTGATCCTATCCTTAAGCACAGAAACCAGACCTCTTGGTCTTGAAGTTGCCACTCAGCTAATAAAAAAAAAGAAAATCATAGGACTAGTGTGTTTTTCCTGAAAAACACATGAAAATATTCGGGGATCTGCAAACTGTGTGCAATACAATATTACCTAATGTGGCATTTATGAATAAATGTTTTTAAAAAAAAATATTTCCAGAAATGGTTTTTATTACCTGCAGTCCTGCTGGGGAGCAAAAAGAGCAAGGATGCTCACCAAGGAGAGGTCAAACAGCAGCCAAGGGCAGTCCCAGCACAGTTTCACTCCCTAGTACCATGCAGGGGGAGCAGGGCAATTGTGGTGAGAAGGACAGACTCCCTGATAGCACTGATTATCAGACAAAAGCATGGTGACAGGGCACATCTGGGATTCACCTGGGAAGTGGGAAGCCCAGCAAGCAAGGGCAGCAAGGCACAGGGCAGTGGACATGCCTGCTGGTGAGGTGGCTCCAGCCAAAACCAGGACTGGAGAGCAGATCCGAGGCAGAGTTACCTGCAGTAAGGCTCCCAAGGGGACAGGGGCTTGGGCAGAGCTGAAAAAGGTTTGTGAACTCTTGGCAAAGGGTATGTGGGTGGAGGTCCCAGATGAGGCTGCACAAAGCAGCAAAATGTTGTGGATGCCTGCAGGGCCCTGGCATATAAAACATACCTCTTTCACCACCATATCTACTTAAATTCTAAAACGAAGAAATTCTCTGGAAAAACAACTCTGAGATGAGGCTGACAGTGTGATCTTTGCTCCCTTGTAATATCTTACAGTTACTTCTGGTACATCAGAGTACTCAAAAGTCTGCACAGAGTATTTCTAACTAGACCCTGGACCACAAATGAAATAAAGCAGATGTTCCTTCCAATAACACTAGACATTATTTTAAATGAGCAGTTACTTGTATTTCAAACAGCATAAACAGTAATTTACTCCCTACTGCCTTCACCATCCAGCTTTTAGTATCTGAGAGGTATAGAACTGAAAGATATAGAAGAGACAGATTTTATGGCCAAGAATTTCACAGATACAGAAAACCAAAAGAATAGCATCTAGAAAACTTTATTAGAAAACATGTAACCTGAGTCACTATTATTGATATGTACTTCCCACTGCTTTTAGTAAAATCTTTAACTTCTAATATTTCCTATTAATAAAACTACTAGTCTAGAATCTCCACAGCACCCTGCTCAACCCTGCAGTTTATTAACAACATAAATTTTTACAATTTTTGATTACCAAGCATAGAGGTAAGACCAAGCTGAACAGCCCCTACTCCTGAAGCTTTCAAAAGGTGTGTGGCACAAGGCTGATGTTGAGTGAAGACCTTCAGAGCACTCACTACACTATCGAACATCTTCTGCAAGATGCTTGCACAATCTTATCTACTGTAACTGATGATTATCTTCTGCATCTGCTGAAAGGAACACAGAAACCAGAGACTCTTCTCAAAATCGGAGGCATTATCCCAGGGATGCAGGCAAGTTTCTTAAACTTGTCTTTCCCAGGATTTCCAGGCAGTACTCATAAAGCTCTTAACTAGCTTCAAATAAAGCTTCCTTGCTCTTCAGGCCTCAGGAAAGCTACCCTGGCAGGGAACAAGGTGGTGAACTACCATCTAAAGCTAGGACAGAATAAGAGGAGCAGTAGCAGGCAATGCCAACAAAACCCCATATAGATAGAGACTACTGTGTCTCTATCTCTATCAGCCTTTTCTGCTGGACTAAGTGCAAGGTCAGTGCATTGATTGAATGTGCACCACTTGCATCCCTCTTCCATGAGGAAGTATTGGGGTGGAATCTGTGAACTTAGGACTTGTATCACAACTGATTACACAACACTAACCCTTAGCTGAAGGAGCCTATCCTTTGGCCAGAAGAAGTCGTAGAGAAGTGGGATCTTTAATATCTATGGTTATAATAATTGTATCACCAGAACAGATAGGAGATCTAGCAGTAAAAGATAACCTACATGCACGACCAAGTGCATCCTCCTTGATGCATTGTCTGTCCAGATGAGTTAGGCAGTAAAATCCCTCCTCAGCCACATGAGGTTACACCGCCAGGCTCATTGGAACACAGAGGTGATTCTAGATGAATACATGGTAAGAGTTACATGCCCCAGGAATCTGAATTGTACCTGTGAGAATGTCAGGACCACAAATAGATCCTCATCATTTGATCTGGTGAGTTAATAAACAAATGGGCTCACATCCATTTCTCTCTAATGATTGCAGGAAATGTAAAAGATGAGGTAAGGTAGTGCTGGCAGCCATAAGTGCTTTCTGCTAAGATTTACACTTCTCTTGAAATTCCATTGAGTTCAACATGAAATATATGGGGTATAACTAGAGGCAGACGATCTTCTGTCTGCTTTGAGCTGGCTGATGAAAAGTAGTCTATTATTCCTGTTTTTAGGTGTGTGTATAGGCCCCAAGTCATAATGTCTGTCCTGCACAAACTTTCCACTAAGAAGAGAAAATAAAAATATTGTTTATAAATTAAAAAGACTATTGTTTTGTCCTCAGAAGGTCCTTTAGTGCTGGCAGAAAGACTATGACTGTGCAACAGCAGGAGGGACTCTGAAAGGATATTATCCTTCACGCACCAATGAACCTCCTCCCAGCAAGGACACTGCAAGTACTGAGATCTGACGCTATGATACCACATTGAGTTTGACCACTTTTCCCTGGGCTGTGATTACTGAGGCTATCTATGCATTTAGGTTTCAATTTAAGCCTTTAAATTTTTAATGGTAAGGTTCCTTTCACACTCCATTTTTATGTAATGTTGGAACATGCACCAATTAAGGTGCTTTCTATACCTTCTTACAGGCCAGTTAGCCTGACCTCAGTACCAGGTAAGGTAATGGAAAAGTTCATACTGAGTGCTATCACGCAGCACTTACAGGGTGGCCAGGGTATCAGACCCAGCTAGCATGGGTTTCATGTCTGACCAACCTGATCTCCTTTGACCAGGTGACCCGCCTGGTGGAGGCAGGAAAGGCTGTGGATGTTGTCTATTTAGATTTCAGCAAGGCCTTTGACACTGTCTCCCACAGCATACTCCTGGAAAAGCTGGCAGCCCATGGCTTGGGCAGGAGCACTCTTTGCCAGGTCAGGAACTGGCTGGATGGTCGGGCCCAGAGAGTGATGGTGAACGGTACTGCATCCAGCTGGCAGCCAGTCACCAGTGGTGTCCCTCAGGGGTCTGTTCTGGGACCAGTTCTGTTCAATATTTTTATTGATGACATGGATGAGGGTATTGAGTCTTTCATTAGTAAATTTGCAGACAACACTAAGCTGGGAGCTTGTGGCGATTTATTGGAAGGAAGGAGGGCTCTGCAGAGAGACCTGGATCAGTTGGATGGCTGGGCATCAATAGGATGAAGTTTAATAAGTCTAAGTGCTGAGTTCTGCATTTTGGCCACAATCCCCCCCGCAACGTTACAAGCCTGGGACAGTGTGGCTGGACTGTGCCCAGGCAGAAAGGGACCTGGGGGTACTGGTTGACAGCCGACTGAACATGAGCCAGTATTGTGCCATGGTGGCCAAGAAGACAAGCAGCATCCTGGCCTGCATTAGGAATTGTATGGCCAGCAGGACCAGGGAGGTTATTCTTTCCCTGTACTTGGCACTGGTGAGGCTTGAGTACTTGAGTACTTGAGTACTGTGTCCAGTTCTGGGCCCCTCAGTTTAGGAAGGACGTGGAGATTATTGAGCACATCCACAGGAGGGCAATGAGGCTGGTGGGGGGCTTGGAACACAAGCCCTATGAGGAACAATTGAGAGAGTTAAAGTTGTTTGCTCTGGAGAAAAGGAGACTCAGAGGTGACCTTATCCCTCTCTGCTACTTCCTGAAAGGAGGTTGTAGTCTGGTGGGGGTTGGTCTCTTCCACCAGGCAGCAACTGACAGAATGAGAGGACACTGTCTCAAGCTGCGCCAAGGAAGGTATAGGTTGGATATTGGGAAAAAGTTTTTCACGGAAAGAATAATAAAGTACTGGAATGGTCTGCCCGGGGAGGTGATAGAGTCATCATCCCTGGATGTATTTAAAAAAAGACTGGACATGGCACTCGGTGCCATAGTCTAGTCGAGGTGTTAGGGCATGGGTTGGACTTGATGATCTTGGAGGTCTCTTCCAACCTAGTAATTCTGTGATTCTGTGATTCTGCTGGTAGCCACAGAAAGCAGCTGTGTGGTACTTGGTTGCTGGTTGGGGTTAATCATGACGGTCCTTGAGAACAGTCTTTAATTCCCAATATTTAGTTGTGGACACCAGAGTTGTAAGAAGTTTCTACAACACAATGATCAGATCCTGTTTTTACAGGATTCACGTGAAAGATTAAGAACTGATTTTATTCGGTAACATAAAAGATAGTAACAAATGCAGCATATACACAATTAGACAAAATAAAACACTCAGTTGAAAGGTTCCTTCAGTTTCACAATTGTTACATAGTTACAAAATTGTTATATAGCCTCAGAAGCTTTTGTTTGAAGTGCAGGCAAATAACCCCATTTTGCAGTTGCAGTTACACATTCTCATATGGATTTATGGCCAGCAAGAGACATACCTGACTACTCTGCAGTCTTGCTTTGGTTCTGATACTACAGAACTATTAAGCACCTGCTACTCACATTTAGTGCTATGAACATCTGGCACTTCTGAAAACTCAAGACTGTGGCAGGAGACTGATCGCTGCCTAGCAAAAGAGATTAGTTAAACATGCAATTCTGGAAGCACTATCAAAGAGAGTCAGCAACAGATGGTTAGAGAATCTCAAGTTTCAAGTATTAAATAGTGTTTATCTGTAGACATTAAATTACAAAAACAACAAGGGCATTACAAAATTTCTATACTTTGTTTGAAATAAATTCAAGGCTGGAAATATCAAATTATCTTTTCTCTGTAATTGTTTATACATGCTCATTCCTTAAAGGAATAAGTTTATACCATAGCAGCAAAGAAGATTTTTAGAAGAAATCTTCTATTTTTCATGGTTTGCACATCTATACATTTTCTTCTACATCCCTGAATAACAAAATCA
Organism: Calyptomena viridis; assembly: GCA_013390005.1. Lineage (NCBI taxonomy): Eukaryota > Metazoa > Chordata > Aves > Passeriformes > Eurylaimidae > Calyptomena > Calyptomena viridis. The sequence goes on from WEIV01003357.1 coordinate 55,698, forward strand.
ATACTCTTCACAACAGCTATGTTTTGTTGGGTTTTTTTTAAACACTTGTAGGTAGGGCATAGTCCTTGGTTTGACTAAGACTGCTACATCCTGATTGCCAGTGTGGGAAAATTTTAAAGCAGAAGGCTACTCAAGTGGGACATCCTGACAGGGGAAACTGTCCTCTCAAGATCCGGTATCTTCCCCTGCTTCAGATACACTAAAATCTCTCTATACTTAGTATTTCTCTAGATAATTTTTTTGGTTGTTCCATCTCATACCAGCAAAACAGTATGTCTTAACTGATAGATTTTATTTAACTGTGTATTCTGATTCTTCACTTAGGGGCAATTATAACAACTTCAAAATGTATTTTTAGTATCTCCATCCAAGTAGAACTTCTCAGTACCTTTTCTGAATTCAGAAGGTTATCAGTTCAGTAGGTTCCATGACCCTTTTCTGTTCTGCCTTACAAACAAGGAGTTGGAAGAATAGGATGTGACATGACATTCAAACTTCACTCAGGTAAGAAATATTTAATCTGAATTCTGTGACAAAATAAGTCTTTTAAGGCTAATTTTCAGTATAAGCATATGAACAAGTAATCAGAAGGTAAGGAGATACATACAAGGCCACACCTTTATATATACTGACTTTTTGTATATGCTTCTTTTCTGTGCTGTAAAAGTGAGGGCATTTGAGGTAATTCAGCTCTCTACCACTGTGCAAACTTGTTCTTTTTTTTTTTTTGTCTGGGACAAAAAAATGTTTCATCAAATATCTTTGTTGTTATGTTGGTGAGGTGGCTGATCTCAGCAAAGAGAACAGTAGGGGATTTGTTTGTGTGACAGAGTCACTCCTCTTACGGAAAACACTCCAGCTGTTTTCATTGGCATTATCCTTCTCTCTACAAGCCTTTTAAAGGCATAGCTCAAACTGTGCCAATTGTGGAAAGGGGAGAGTAAAAAAACACTCCTGCAATTTCAGGGAACTTTGCTGTTTACACAAAGTGTTTGGCAGCTACAAGCACAGCCAGCAATGTTCTGTAGCCCATGATCTCAGATTATCACACACTTGTGCACATGCTTTGCAAAGCACAGAAGCTCAGAGTGTTCTTGGTTAATTTCCTAGGTGTTGTGAGTAGCAGCCCTGATACTTTCAAGAGAGTGCTCTCCTGTAATATGGAAACACAAAAGGCTCTAACTGGTGTTTCAGCTTTCTCCTGACTATCCATAACTGAGTGGTCACTTACAATTTGAGAGCCAAGGCGTGGTGGAGGAAGACCTTAGCTGTAAGGCTAGGTGACAGCAATGGAGAGGAAGAGGGACTTTCAGGGTTAGAACCTCCATCACAAAGAGGCAGTGGCTGACGGCCAGAGTTGACTTGGGGCAAAACCAGAAAACAGAAAAGACTGGGAAGTTTGAAGGCTAGGGATTTCTGCACCTTCTTTCCCTCTGAGGATGAGCTGCTACTGCTTCCTCTGCCTTTGGGAAATAGCTCTGACATCCACGTAACAGTCACAAATGCTGAGTGGAAACCCCTCTGTGAGAGTGAAGAACCTCATACACCTGAAGACATGGCAAGTGCTCTGAAACAACTGACTGTGACTACCCTGAAGGGAAGAAGGGATCCTTCACTTCATGCTTTGGAAGTGTTTGGTTGTGTGCACTTTTCCATCCCACCATTATGTCAAGACAGCCTGGCAGCTAAGGCAGCTAGTTTACTCTCAGACAGGTCTTCCTTGTGCCTGTTCTGCCATCCTCATTCATGCAGTGAACCAATGGCCCTGTTCCAGCTGCAGTTCGTGATTTCTATAAATCTTTGCTAGTCCTGTCCATTAGCTCAGTGTAAAATAGAGAAAAATAAATACTTATTCCCATAATTCCTAGTTAACAAGCTGAATCCCAGTCCTGCGGCAGCCTCTTACAAACTGCATTGTCAGTTGTGGCTGTTTGATAATGCTGTTTTTAGTGCCACAAAGAGTTAATAGGGGCAGTTGCTTCTAACTTACATTCCTAACTTGCTTCATCGGGTCCTTTCCATACTCCATCCTCAGCCTGGGTGGAGTTTATTTTTCTGGGGAGTTGTCATTTGCAGAGAACATACATCACTCTGACACCAAGCCAGGCACCACTCTTCAGAGTCACTTGGAAGCTTCAACATATTCTACAGGAAGAGAGGACAGGCCTGCTTTCCCCCAGTAGTCAATGGCACGCACTTTGTAAAAGCCGGAGACTGAGCTTCCTGCAAATGAAAAGGTTAGAAATGGTCACTGTGAAATGCTGACACCTGTAGTACTTGGAGGATGTGAAGCAGGCACTACTCCTATAAAATGTAGATTTGTGGAATGGACTGGGGAAATCAGTTCTGCACCTTATGTAAATGTGTCTGTGCCTGTCTAACTAAAAATTATTATAAATTCCTCATGCACAACTACCGGCTTTTTTGCCTTGTTGCACCAAGGACATCCTCTCCCCTCATTAGGATTTGGAAGTACATTTACAGAACTGTTTTGCCAGCAGTCCCTTTGGAAGATGGGTACGACAACTTCCGTGACACACAACCAGTCATTTCCTTTTTTTTTTTCTGACTTACTTTTCTGGCCTTTTAAACAGGTTATGTGGGGACAAGTTTAACAAAGAAGCAGAGCAAGAAGCACAAAGGCTGATTGAAAACACTCTGCTCAACTGAAGAAGCAGCACCACTTACTTTAGAGGTAGGTGAGTTGATGTTCTGTGGTTCTGCTGATTCTTATCCTTGATCCAGCTTTCTAATATAAATTTGGGTGTTTTTTTATCTATTTACTTGATTTTTAT